>JANPXK010000553.1:0-51238 GCA_024704745.1 Rosa lucieae
CTAGTCCACATTTTAAACAAACATTGGGGAAGGCCTCATACTCCACACCAACATAAACTTGCGTTCCATTGGATCGGGTCACTCTGATATGCTCGGATATAGGTTTAGAAAGGTCGACATCCACAATAACTCTAGCAAAGCCGACACTCCGATCAACAGTTCGAGGGTCAACTTTGAAGGGTCCCCAAGTCTTTTGGACATTTTACAAGCATTTGCTACTCCCAATAATCAAATCCAAGATCCCAAAGCCGACCCAAACTTGTGCAAAGGTATTCCGGTATGTAGATGGTGAAAAATTTGGCGTCCACTGATGAGACGCAGGAGACCTTGTTGCAGAGCCCATGGACCAAACAGATTGCATATCATCCAAGGAGGAAAACTGGAGCATGAAAAACCCTTTCCCAATGGTGACAGACCAATTATGCAAGGAAGACTAGCGGCCTTAAGCTGCAAAGTGAGTTCATGGGTTTCAAAGGGGCTGATTTTGGTGGTAATACAAGTAGGCCAACTAGATAGTTTTTGCAGCGTTCCAACCCACGGAGATATGGTTCCTCTGAAATCTGCATAGACAGAAGAAAATTCTCACAAATGGGGATGAGTGCTGATCAATGTTGAAGCCTAGCGGTTGGGGATGCGAGATGAGTAAAGAGGCAAAGGAAGGTTGGGTGGGATTGGGCTGAGGGAGGCTCGAGTTGCCGTCGACAGAGGCCGGACGGCCGTAACTAATGGTAATGGGTTAAAAGTTTTGACTCATGGTGCACCACGATTAAACTCAAACTTAAAATTAACAAAATAATAAAGAGTCTCATCTCGTCTTTATATTTAGGAGCTAGATAGCTAAAAGTTAAATTGAGAGTCATTTAGGAGTCTTTTTTTTTTAATAGGGTTGATTTTATTAATAAGACATATAAATATGCAGAGTCTAACAGAACTTACATAAGGTTCTAGAACAAACCGAATAACCTATCTAAGCCACACCTAAACTCATTAAGATCTAAAGGGACGCTCGCTGAACAATAAACCTCAAAACTACACGAATAATCCCGCCCTCTAAGGAAAAAATATTCATCTAGTCTAATCTGCCAAGCACGCAATTGTGGTACAAATATCAACTAGAAACGTCTTAGAAAAGCATAGAGAAATTACCCTTACTACAAAAGCTTGCATCCAAAATGTCTTGTTTTGATTGAACCCTAAACAAATTCTTTCTTCGTCCCCGTAGGGTCGGAGTTAGTTTACCTGCATCAGAGTCCTCAGCATCTAACAACCTCGGCCTCAGGTTGGTCTTCCTGCTCCAAATTCTCCATCACGAACCTTGGGTTTGTTCTTACAGCCCTTAAGGAGATCCTTCTTCTTCGGGAACTTCTCAATAGTAACAGGACATCCACAAGGTCACCAAGATGAAATTCACGAGCTATCACTGCCAAGCTAGGCTTGAACCTCCTCTCCAAGCTCCACTCACCTTGGCACCATTTGCGCACCCCCAGAACTGTGCTTTCTGCTGCAGCAGGCCCAATAGCAGATGTAGGCCCAGCATCACGCCCCACCAATCTATATGCCACCTCCGATAAAGGCCTTAGCTCCGAGCCCACAGCCATCTCAGACCCCAACAGTCCACCTACAACCCCCAATCCTAAAGCCCAAGATCCGGACCCACAGCTAATTCCCTCCCAGACCCAGGCCCGCTGCAAACTGGCCCTGTAGAGAGCCCTAATTTCAAACTAGGGTTTCCCTCTAAGAAAGCAGCAGTAGACCCAGACCCAAGTTCCTCCACTGAGCCATTAGCCTCCCTACCTTCCGTCCAAACCTGAGCATTCCGAGTGCCGGCACCTCCTCAGACCAGCTGGACACCCCATCTCCACGCCATTCGACGGCCACCATCGCTGCCTCCACCGGGGGAGCAGTGTTCCCCAAAGCCATTATTGCTGTCAGCATACCATCGTAGTCACCCATGCCATGTTCGAAAAAAGCATAGCCCCTGCATATACCGTGGCATTTCTCATACCTCAGTTCGAGTTCGACCTCCACCGCCACCAAGAAGGAGTACGTACGTCGAGCCCATATGAGCCGGCGAACGTCGTGCACAATCCGAACTCGTTGTACGGGATCTTTTCTCTGCAACGCCCCTTGATCATACCGCACAAATACCCCCAATTTGTTCCCAAGCAGGGTTAGTGCACGATCATTGCGCATAGCCATGCGCATCCCTCTCACTGCAACCCAAACCGCCATAGAATTCAACGGAACCTCTGCCAGATCCCGGATACCATCATAATCCGCCAAGAAAAGCATCGAATTGTTGAAGAACCATGGTCCACCATTGAGGACGTGATCCTTCGTCTCTTTTCCTTGAACTGGAAGACATAGATCCCTTCTCCCTCCTCACTGATCAACACCCCCAGATGTCGGAAATCGCCGCCGAAAACGACGGTAGGAAGACTGTTTCTGGGAAAGCAATCGGCCACAAACATAGAAAAAAGGATCTTGGATTGCTTCCTCGCCCCCAACCAAATGCACAGTAGCCTCCTCCGCCGCCATGCTCGATCAGTTCCCCTGCTAGAGAAAAACCCTAGCGAGAGAGAAAGTCAACTTTTTTCCTGTAATGTCATTTAGGAGTCTGGTGCAACTATTAAAATGTAAAATAAAATAAAAAATCGTCTCTAAAATAATTAAGAAGCTAAAATAGAAAATTTACTAAACATGCTCTTAGTTAACTATAAACTTGTCCCAGCGAGTTGGGCCTATAGTTCTTCCATGATGATAACGCCAGGATACCTGTGTCGAAAAAGTTGCAAAGTTGCCCACTGCTCCCATTCCGACTACTCCAACGGAGTTACAACTATCTCTCTAGCAAAAAGCCTGCAGAATTTAAAGAGAAGACTCAGGTTGCCGGCTCTAATAGCAAAAGCTTCAACTTTTTCTTGGGCTATAAAATTTGTAGTCGAGACTGGCAAGTCAAATAAGGGAGGAGATCTGAATGCCCGATTTAGGAGTTCTTTGGATGTAGGTTACTGGCGTAAGATGTTGACAAATTGCTGTCAATACTTTTTCACTTATATCTCAAGCTCCGGCACCTACAAAATATTAGTTATTTGCATTAATCAATAGTACTCATGAAAATAAACAATCATACATATTACAAGTATACCTTCCGGCACTCCGGCAGATACACTTGATTTGATATAGAGGAAGAAGTACCTAAACTTTTTCAGTGAAGGTAAGAGGAGAAAGCACATGATGTTTTTTTTTTTGGTCTTTTATAGGAAGAATGGAGAGGACATTTTGCAGATCAAGAATGTTGTTTTCGTCAAGTTTGTGTATGATTTCATGAACATTGTCTTCAAATCCTTTTTTAATTTTTTTTCCTTACTGTTATTGTCTTCATATCCGTAGGGGTCTCTATTGTAATTAGACAACCATAAATCTATATCTGGTCTTCTCAATTGCGTCTCATTTTTCGATATAAGATTATTTGATCTTTTTGTGACTACTATGTATTTGATTGTTATGGTTCATGAGTTCATGATATTTGTGAGTTTCTTGATTCCAAAATACTATCATTTATTATCTATTACCTACACACATATGAATCTTACAAAATATTAGCCAAATCAGAAAATATTTAACCATTTAGTTAGTACTAGTACAATGTTCGTTTTAATTTTAATATATCTAATGGATTACATTTGTTTACACAATTTTGAATAACAAAATGATTATGGATTCATTGATATTTGTCAGTTTCTTGATTTCAAAATACAATCATTCATTATCTATTACCTACACACATATGAATCTTACAAAAAATTAGTCAAATCAGAAAACGTTTAACCATTTAATTAGTACAATGTTCGTTTTAATTTTATATATCTAATGGAATATTATATTTGTTTACACAATTTTGAATGACAAAATGATTATGGATTTGGTTGATTTTTTGTAGACATCATTCTTGTGGAAGAATATAAAAGATAAATGGTTGAGATCATTAAATTAGGTCACATACTTGTGTAAAATAACAAAAATCCTCAAATATATATATATATATATATGTATATGTTATAAATATTATATAAATGTGGTTGTCCACTGTAAATACTCATTAGTTATGTCCTTATGATGTAAACACTACTCCTATATAAGGGGTCTAATGAGAATGAAATACACACTTCTACCTCCTCCTACACTTTGTTTCTCTATTCTATCTCTCTCTAATTTCTAGTTTATAACACGTTATCAGCACGAATTTGCTCTTATTTTTCTTCTTCTTCTTCTTTGAACTCCATGATGATCCACAAGCCTTATGGTGCAACATAGTTGCTTATGACCAAGGCTAATGATCTATGAGTTTTCTTCTTTCTCTCCTAGATGAATATCAATTTTCTTTATGTGATCATTTTATATATTTGTATGTATCTTTTATATAATATAATTGTTGAAAATTTATATTTCATATACGACAATGAGAACTACATGTTCCATTGCTCAAGACTCGAGTCCTTGACCGAGTAGTCTTAGAACCTATGGTTCTATAGACATCACACGAATGTTTTTCTCGTGTGTTCCCTATGGGATCCATTGTTCATATTTATGAACTCTTCGAAACCTTTGTTTCATATATGAATTTTTCATAGAACATATTGTTCTAATAATTATATATCTCATCTTTTCTCTTTGTAGAAAGATGACGCATCTAACAAAATTGGATTTTGATCCTCTTAAAATTTTTGGCAAGAACTATTTGATGCTAAAAATGCCATCAAAGTTGACAATAAGTCATCTGTGCAAGATCCCGCCAAGCCTATGATTTTCTTGCATTATCATCTTGATAAGATTAAAAGATGATTACCTTATGGTGAAAGATCCACTTGAGATTTGGCAAGCATTGGCTGATCGATTTGCTCACCAGAAAACCATTGTTCCATCTAGAGCACGATATGAATGGACGCATTTTGCGCCTTCAAAACTTTAAATCTGTCACTGATTTTCAATTCAGCTATACATATGATTACCTCCCAACTAAAATTATGTGGAGAATCTGTCAGTGAAGATAACAAGCTCAAAGTCCTGATTTTTTTGTGGACAATGGAAAACATATTGATTACATGATCAGCGGCGGTTTTCTTGACACCGATAAATTTTAAGCCTGTGTTTAGGCGTTTTTTTTTTGTCTATATTTATTTTGTTTAGTCATTTTAAGCTCATGTTTTGGCACCGATTAAACATAATTATGTTTCATTATCTTTATCTGTTTAATCATATTTATTATATTTAAATTACCTTCATTACAATCTTTCATAACTGAATTTGTCATGAGTATTTGTTGCAAGAGCTAACTCATCCTATTACTATTATTTATTTCATTCGATCATTTATTATTTATGATTATTTTCGTCATATAGACCTCATATGATTATGTCGTTTGTGAAAAAATAACAAAATTATTTTGCATCGCTGGGACTTGAACCCAAGTCTTTTTGGATGTTGGAATAGTTGGGGCTTAGCTGTTTTCTGTGAGGGTTTTGTTTTAGTTATTGCAGATAATAAACCATATTCATGAGGGCAGTACGTTACTCTACTTATGAGGGCAGTTACTCTACTTATGAGGACGTTACTCTACTTATGAGGGCAGTTACTCTACTTATGAGGATGTTACTCTACTTATGAGGGCAGTTAGGTTTGAATACATTAAACCTTACTTATGAGGGAGGGACGTGTGTTTTTCTATTTTTCTTTGTAAGGCTATATAAGCCAACATTCAGCATTTGAATAAACAAGTGAAATTCTCCCAGATATTGTATTGTGTGAGTGCTAGGTTTATACAACAAGTGGTATCAGAGCCCCTCACAGGGCCTGATCGAGAGTCTGAGAGTTTTGAGAGCTAAGAAACCGCAGTTTTCTTAGAAGGATAAGGGGTTGAGGGTGAGAGAAACACAGAGAGTTAAAGTGTGAGGAAAACACTCGGAGTTAGAGGGTGAGTTTGAGATGGCGACAGAGAACAATTATGTTCAGCCTGCCATACCTAGATTCAATGGTCATTATGACCATTGGTCTATGCTCATGGAAAACTTCTTGCGATCAAAGGAGTATTGGGCTTGGTAGAAAATGGGATTCCGGTAGTAGCAATGGGATTGAACCCACTGAGGCACAGCGCAAGGCCATTGAAGATGCAAGATTGAAAGACCTAAAGGTGAAAAATTACCTTTTCCAAGCCATTGACAGAACAATTATGGAGACAATTCTATCAAAGAGACAGCCAAAAACATTTGGGACTCAATGAGGCAGAAGTACCAAGGTTCTACAAAGGTGAAGAGAGCTCAGCTGCAGGCACTTCGAAGAGAGTTTGAGGTGCTCCAAATGAAAGATGGAGAGACGGTAGATGAATACTTTGCTCGGACATTAACCATTGTCAACAAGATGAAAGCTCATGGTGAAAGAATGGAGCAGCTTGTGATTGTGGAGAAAATTCTAAGGTCGATGCCTGTCAAATTTAATTACGTGGTGTGCTCCATAGAAGAATCCAACAATCTCACCACAATGTCTATTGATGAACTACAAAGCAGTCTGCTTGTTCATGAGCAAAGAATGCGTATCCATACCGGAGAGGAGCAAGCTCTGAAGGTGTCCTATGAAGACGGAGTTGGAGCAGAGGACGAGGATTTAGAGGAGGCTTTAGAGGCAGAGGTAGAGGAAGGGGCAGGCAACAGTTCAACAAGGCACTGGTGGAATGCTATAAATGCCACAAATTAGGACATTTCCAATACGAATGTCCTGATTGGGAGAAAGGTGCACATTATGTAGAGTTAGATGAGAGTGAAGAGATGCTGTTGATGGCACATATTGAGCTCAACAATGCCACAAGGGAAGAAGTTTGGTTTATGGACTCAGGGTGTAGCAATCACATGAGTGGTGACAAGCGGTGGTTCACAAGTATGGATGAGCAGTTTCGACAACATGTGAAGCTTGGTAACAACTCCAAGATGGTAGTGATGGGGAAGGGAAATGTTAGACTACACATCAATGGAATCACACATGTGATCACTGATGTCTATTATATACCGGAGCTGAAGAACAATTTGTTAGCATCGGTCAACTACAAGAAAAAGGGGTTGCAATCTTGATTCAAGATGGGAAGTGTCGTGTTTATCATCCAAAGAAAGGTTTGATTATGGAAACCAATATGACCGCCAATAGAATGTTTGTGCTCCTTGCAGTCATGTCTGAGACCTTAACCTGCTTCCAAATTTCTGAAGACAGTACTTATTATGGCATTGTCGTTACGGCCACCTTGGCTATAAGGGATTAAGAACTCTGCAATATAAGAAGCTTGTGAAGGGTTTGCCGGAAATAAAGACACCAACCAAGTTGTGCACACACTGTATGATAGGCAAGCAGCACAGGGAGTCCATACCAAAGAAAAGCTTATGGAGAGCCTCACACAAACTTCAGCTAGTGCACTCGGATATTTGTGGACCGATCACACCTCTGTCAAGCAGTGGAAAAAGGTACTTGATCACTTTTATAGATGATTATAGTCGGAAAATTTGGGTGTCTTTCTTATCTGAAAAGTCTCAAGCCTTTGCTTCATTTAAGAACTTCAAGAGTTTAGTTGAGAAAGAATCAGGGGCTTCAATTAAATGTCTTCGAACAGATAGGGGAGGAGAATTTACTTCTCAGGAGTTTAATGCTTTCTGTAGTTCACATGGTATAAGCAGGCAATTGACAACTGCCTTCACCCCTCAACAAAACGGGGTGGCTGAGAGAAAGAATCGAACCATTATGAATATGGTTCGAAGCATGTTGTAGAGAAACAAGTTCCAAAGTTTTTTTGGCCTGAAGCAGTCAACTGGACTGTATACATTCTCAATCGAAGCCCCACCTTGGTAGTGAAGGAATTGACTCCAGAAGAAGCTTGGAGTGGCATCAAACCATCGGTTCACCACTTCAGGGTCTTTGGTTGCATTGCACATGTCCATGTTCCAGAAGCTAGAAGGAAGAATTGGAAGATGGATGAAAAGCTTCAAGTGTGTGATGTTGGGGATTAGTGAAGAAAGCAAAGCCTACAGGCTCTATGATCCTACTTCTAAGCGCATTGTGATTAGTAGAGATGTCATTTTTGAAGAAGATGCAAGCTGGGACTGGAAAAGAAGTGCTGAAGAAGTGAAGCTTGATGTGTTAGACTGGAATAATAGAAGAAGAGAGAAATGAGTCTGGGGAAAGTGACGAAGAAGAAGGAGCTGAAGGAGAAGGAGCAACTAGCAACGAAGAAGAAGAAGCTGAAGGAAAGGAGCAACTAGCTCTTCCTCAAATCAGTCGGAAGAAGAAGCTCAACAAGAAGGGAGGACAAGGAGATTACCAGTGTGGATGCAAGACTATGAAAGTGGAGAAGGGCTGTCAGAAGAAGAAGAGTTGCACAATCTTTGATGTTCACCTCTACGTCCGATCCAACTACGTTTGAAGAGGCACACAAAAGTGAAAAATGGCAGGCAGCAATGGTTCAAGAAATAGAGGCAATCGAGAAAAATGGTACTTGGGAATTGACCGAGTTGCCAAAAGGAGCAAAAACTATCGGAGTAAAATGGATATTCAAAACAAAGTTGAATGAAAGTGGAGAAGTGGATAAATGCAAAGCACGGCTTGTTGTTAAGGGGTATGCTCAACAGTATGGGATCGATTATACTGAGGTGTTTGCACCTGTGGCTAGGTGGGACACCGTACGCATGATAATTGCTCTTGCTGCTAAAAGGGGATGGTGTGTGTATCAAATGGACGTGAAGAGTGCATTTCTGCATGGTGAGTTAAATGAAACGTTTTCGTTGATCAGCCACAAGGGTTTGTGAAGAAGGGTGATGAGTTGAAAGTGTATAAATTGAAGAAAGCCTTGTACGGCCTCAAACAGGCTCCACGTGCGTGGTACAGTCGTATCGAAGCCTACTTCACTAGGGAAGGATTTGAACGGTGCCCACATGAGCATACCTTGTTCGTGAAGTCAGGAGAAAAAGGTACCATTCTCATTGTTAGTATTTACGTTGATGACCTTATATTTACTGGCAATGATGAATACATGTTTGAGGAGTTTAAGAAGTCTATGAAACAAGAGTTTGACATGACGGATCTTGGTAAGATGCGTTATTTCCTTGGAGTCGAGGTTGTTCAGAATGAAGATGGGATTTACATTTGCCAAAGGAAGTATTGGAGAGATTCGGAATGGAGAAGAGCAACTCATCTAGGAACCCTATTGTCCCTGGATTCAAGTTGATGAAAGATGAAAGTGGTGTGAAGGTGGACGCCACTATGTATAAGCAGGTTGTTGGCTGTTTGATGTACTTGACAGCTACTAGGCCAGATCTCATGTATGTGATAAGTCTAATCAGCAGGTTTATGGGAAGTCCGACTGAGCTACACATGCAAGCAGTTAAAGAGTCCTCAGGTATCTCAAAGGCACTGTTGATTTGGGGATTCTGTACAAACGAAATGGGAACGAAAAGCTTGAGGCATACACGGATAGTGACTATCACTACTAGGAAGAGTACTTTTAATGACATTTTTTTTATGGCATTTTATGAAAAACGTCATGAAAAGTACATTCAATGACGTTTTTTTACTGAAACGTCATTGTTTATTTGATACCAAAATTTTATCTTATGGTTGTGGCATTTAGCAAACGCCATAGAAGTTTAAAAATTTTAACGGCGTTTTAAAAACGCCATTAAAATCTATGGCGTTTTCCTAATCGTCACCAAAAGTTTTTTAATGGCGTTTGGAAACGTCATAAAAATTATTTGAGCCCATGACGTTCAGAAACGTCCTAAAAGCCATGCCCAATTGTTTTTAATATGCCGCTCTCGGTCTTTTCGTTTCGCGCCTTTAGCCCATCTCATTTTATTAAGGATTTTTTATTCTTTTCAACACTTTACTTTTTTCTTCTCGTTCTCTCTCTCTCTCTCGCCCAGCTCCGCCTCCTCGTTATCCCTATGCTAGCTACTTGAAGAAAAACTCTGAGCTCAAGACTCAATGTTTCAATCTATCGTCTAAAAGCTTTGAGGTAACAATACCATCTCTTATTATCTTGGTTCAACTCAATTTCCATTTCACTTCTTCATGTTTGAGGTTTAGAACATTGAGAAATCATCTCCGTAGTCCAAGAACAATTGATTTCTCAGGTTGGAGTCCGATTTTTCTCTTGGGTATTACTCATATTGTTTATTTCCTGTGAAAGCATCTATTTGATTGAAGATTTTTGAGAAATTGTATTTAGTTTTTGGGTTTAGGTTTATGGATATCAATTGTGAAATTGGGGTTAATAGTTTGATTTTCTTACTTAGATTACAGTTACGGATTGCAAATTTCATTTGGGTTTATCTCATAATAGCATCTATGTGATTAAAAATTTCCTCATATGTTTTAGGGTAAGACTCCAAGTCGTGTCCACCACTTAGTATTTGCTGAATTTTGTATCCATTGGTAACATTCTAGTTGGTTTAGATAGTCTAGTAATTTGGTGTTTGCAATTATCTGTAGAGGGATTGAGAAGTTTGGAAGTAGCACAGCTATAATTGCAGTACTGGGTCGTTTTTCAACTGCCCCTGCTGCAAGGGCAAGTTTTTGCAAAGCCTCCCGAAAATTGCCATTTGAGGACCCTGATCCTATTAATTTACTATTAACTATCAATTCTTTTCTACTCAGCTCCTTGCCTTGGCAGTTTATGCTTCTGAGCCACAAGTTCATGATATCGTCAAAGGATGACTTGTAGCCAATCTTGGTCTTGCCTCATTTTTGTTTTGGTGGTATGGAATTTTCAACTGAACTATCCAAATGCCCATGGTCTCATAACAGAGGATCCTAAAGTTTTGTTTTATTTCATCTATTATCTGTAGCATTATACTCTTGCAAGATTCCAAGGCTTCTCTTTGTTTGAAAGATTGTTTCCATTCCCTTTACTGGCATACGAATGATATATTGACAAGGAAAAAAAAAAAAAAGCCAAAGACCATAGTAGAATAATCTGGGTTCTTTTTGTTTCATTTCATAGTGTTTTGCTTTTCCTTTTGACGAATGTTGCTTTCTCAGTTTGTCAATACAATTGTAATGTCTGACATGTTCATTTACCCATAATCCTTCATACTGCTATATTTTTTAATGAACTAAAGTTTGGTACCTATAATTCATTTATCTTTGGAGCTTTACTGATTATTAAATATATGGCAGGTCGTTTGTGCATCTTTGAAGAAAAGAATCAATCAATCGCATTTCTCAATTCAAGGTGAGCAACCCATTTTCACTACTCTCTCAGAGTAGCTTCAACCATGTTCATTATGATTTCTATTTTTCTCTTAATGGAACTTGATTTAGAATTTGTTATAGGGTGTTTTTGGTTTTTTCAAAAGGACAGAACTGTTGTTGGCAAGTGGACTAAGCAATTTCCAGGTATGCTCTATTCTACAATGCAACACACACACATACATACATAATATATATATATATATATATATTCCTATCAAGCTAACAACCATAAGTGAATGAGCATATATTCCTAAGTGAAACCTCAATCCTAATAAATAAATGTAATGAATGAGAAAAACATTATTAAAACTTTGATTTGTTAAATAGTTACTTATCCTAATAAACTGGATACTTACTTATCTTCTGTACTCTCTACTGGTGTATTTTCAAGTTTGGTAATTGTGTGGTTAAAGTATTGTTCTGCTGCAGTTTCTAGGTATACCTCTTTTTGTTAAATCTCTATTCTTAAATCTATTCAAGGTTGTTGTGGAATGCACTTTTGATTATTATCTAGCTATGGTGACTCCATTAGGATGATTAGGACTGGGAAGGATCGAGTTCAATTACTGCACACCATGTGTTTGAAGTTATGCCTCAAAGACAGCACCCAAGCTGAACCAGTGGGCTATTCCATGATTTCCGAAAAACCTATACTTCTTGTTTTACTCTCAGTTTTTGACAGCTTAAAATAGACTCTTCAATGATCATTTTGAGCTTGGTTTCATGAAAAACGGAGTTAAAATGAAATACTTATGCCATTTTGAAATTACTGCACTGTTTCAGGATTTCTGCAGAAATCAGTTTTTTCTGCTACTTTGGATTCTTATTTGACCACTCATTTGAACTGTGAATGACGTGAAATTTTGCAAAATAGTAGCTTTACATGTCTACTTCAAATCTGGAGAATTTAGCATGAAATCACTGAAAGAGTAGTTGTTGATGAATTTTTCTTTCGCTATCAGTCTTCTGAAAACTTCTCAAATTTGCAGCAACCATGGGCCATATGATATAATATTTGCTTGTTACTTATATGATGATTTTGATATGAAATCATACAATTCTGTGTAGTCGAGGAATAGAAGTGTATAATGAAATAATGCATTTAATCTTTTTGTTGGGTGACTAACTCTCTGCATTTTTCTTGATACAGGTTGTTGATGATGTACATCCTTTAACAATATATGATTCCTGAAGATTGTCTGAGGTTGGCTCTGATCATTTTTGTTACTGGTATTCATTATTAACACTTAGAAATATTCTGGACATATACTTTTAAGACAATACTTTGGACTTATGAATAGCAGTGCATGTTACCTCTGATTTAGCTTACTTTTAACATTGACAAGTTCTGTAATTCTTCTCTTTTATCATTTTTGCAGTTCAGAGAATGACTTGCCTGCAGCCATGATGGAATTGATATGGATAATAACGCAGCAGTTGCTAATCTCCATCACTTCCATATACTGTGGTTTAGCTACCCTTCTGTAATCTTTCTGTCTTTTCTTTATCTTAGCTAACATATGCGTGAATTTGTAGAGGAACAATAAAATTTGCATTATGGAGTATTGTAGAGTGGGTATTTTATCTTTTATTAATTCAAATGTACATAGCATTAGAATTTTGTCATTGTAATGTGTAATATTTTTTGCCAATAGGACAATTAATTTTTTGCAATTAATCAAAAATCAATATATATAATTTTTTTAAAAAAACTGAAAAAATTTGATGGCGTTTCAAAAATGCCATGGAATACATTTGATGGCGTTTTCAAAATGTCATGGAATACATTTGATGGCGTTTTGAAAACGCCATGGAATAAAATTTGATGGCGTTTTGAAAACGCCATGAAATACGTACATTTGATGACGTTTTCAAAACGCCATGGAATACATTTGATGGCGTTTTGGAACGCCATGGAATTAATTTTAATGGCGTTTTAGAAACGCTATCAATCTGTTTAGGAAAAGACGGCACCGGTATTTACGGCGTCTGGGGATGGCGTTGAAAAACGCCATGAAATACATTTAATGACGTTTTTCAAACGCCATTAATCTATTTCTGTGTAGTAGTGTATGCAGGTGATCTAGATGACCGGAGGAGCACATCCGGATAGTGTTTCTGCTTAGCACTGGTGCAGTTTCATGGTCCTCTAAGAAGCAACCTGTAGTTACCTTATCTACCACCGAAGCTGAGTTTATAGCTGCCAGCCTCCTGTGCTTGTCAAGGAATTTGGATGCGCAGTTCTTGAAAAGCTTGGCCATGCTCAGAATGGAAGCACAACCGTGTATTGTGATAACAGCTCCACTAAAAACTTTCGAAGAACCCGGTGCTGCATGGAAGAAGCAAACATATTGACGTACGTTTCCATTTCCTTCGTGACCTTACCAAAGATGGAACAGTGGAGCTGGTCCATTGCAACTCACAGAATCAGATAGCAGACATCATGACGAAAGCCACTGAAGCTTGAAGGTTTGAGAAGCTTCGTGAGCTGCTTGGGATGTGCACGGTACCAGGTATAAATGATTGCACAAGTGCAAACAGTTTAAGGGAGGATATGTGGAATAGCTGGGGCTTAGCTGTTATTCTGTGAGGGTTTTGTTTTAGTTATTGCAGATAATAAACCATTTCATGAGGGCAGTACGTTACTCTACTTATGAGGGCAGTTACTCTACTTATGAGGACGTTACTCTACTTATGAGGGCAGTTACTCTACTATGAGGATGTTACTCTACTTATGAGGGCAGTTAGGTTTGAATACATTAAACCTTACTTATGAGGGAAGTACGTTTGTTTTTCTTTTTTCTTTGTAAGGCTATATAAGCCAACATTCAGCATTTGAATAAACAAGTGAAATTCTCCCAGATATTGTATTGTGTGAGTGCTAGGTTTATACAACATTGGATGCGATTCAAATATCCTAACCACTACACTACAACGGATTTTTGATTATTTTGTTATAATGTTACATTAATGCATGTATCAATTATTGACTCTGAATGAGTACCCCTCTATTTTTGGCATATGGTACTCACATATTGGTATCAACAATATCAATTATATTTTCACATAAAATTGAGGTATGTATTGTCATGAGTTTGATAACTTCATTTTGATTTCCTCTTATTGTCTTATCTGATAATTTAATATAAAATTGTCATTTTATAATGAGATCGAAACTACACGTTTCTTGATCCAATTATATGAGGATTTAAAATTCCTCCACTGATTGTTATACAATCAAATAGATCGAAACCTCTTGTTTCTTGATCTCTAAATATGTCAGGACCTTTGTCCTTTCTCTTTATGAGTACATGTGAACCTCTGTTCACTCACTTTTAGAACATGCTTCTAATTGTGAAGACTCAAACCAAATGTTTTGAGTTTGAGGACTATGGTCCCTAAATCTATTATTATTGGAGTATATGCTTATACCCATATGGACTACTGTCCCAAACTCAAATTTGAGTATAGCATTTTGACATTTTTCAGTGACAAACCAATAATATGAACCACATGTTCATTAATAAATTCATTTTTGAACCATGAATGTTCATGATAAATTAATGACAAACATAGTTGTCTTGCATGCATATAATGCAACTATGGATATGATCCATTGCAATTGTTGATAATTTTTCACAATTGATGCTTCCATAAGCTAAGGTAACAATCATCTCAAGAGCTGCAGATCTTGATTGATAGCCGGCTCCAACTGAGCTTGTATTATGTTACCTATGTGGAATACATTGCATATATTTGGTGATGAAATTTTCACCAAAATTAAGTTGTATTAATCAACTATGAGTATACTACTTGTACATACATGTACATTTGCAAGCATAATTAGCTATAATGGACCATGCTCATTGTACCGCCAAAGGTACTAATTCCAACCAAAGGAATGACATGCGAACACACTGCCAGGCGGGCTATAGCCTCGGCGTCGGACCGCCTCCAGATCGCCACCAACGCGCCGCCACGCGCCGCGCCAAGTTAGCATCAGAAGCTTCTGAAACTAAGAACTGAAGCATATCAGTCCACATCGAAAACAAAGACAAGATCAGTCTCTTCCCTCACCTATAAAAGGTTCTCTCCTCTCTCCTCATTAATTACGCATTCAATACTTACCTACTGTTACTTTGTCAACATAAATACATTGACTAACTTAGGCATCGGAGAGTTGAAGACCGCCAGCGCGGTCTCCCTCTGACGCCCGTTGTATGTTACTTGACAGGTACGGGATTCACAACATAAATACAAGTATCGATCCGCCCATCGGATCAGCGTTAACTAAGGTTTTGGCTACCGCTAGACTTTAGACATTAACATTGGCGCCGTCTGTGGAATCCTTGAACTAAAGGTCATCCCGCTACAATCACCATGACTAACGACAGCGGGGGAAACGCCGAAGAGCAGGCGGGGCTCCCCGCCATTCCCCAGCCCTCCGACCCCGCGATCGCGTTAACCGCGCACTATTCACAACCCCGGCCAATCCCGGTGGTGAGGCAAACCCAGGCACAGCCGCCCGTCAGGCCAGGATCTCGTCACCATGTACGAGATAGCGCTGGCGGATCTTCATAAGGCAAACAGGGAGCGTGAGGAGGAGCGTAGAGAGAAGGCCGAGGCCCAAAAACAGGTGGCTGCGCTCATGACACGTTTTGAGGAACTAAAAAATACTTTGGCGGCCACCGACCGCCCGGCACAGAGCGAACAGTCACGCAGTACCAGGCATAGTCGACCCAGCGCCGGCACGGCAGCGCCAGGGCCAGTCATACAAATGCACGCACCGCCACCCCCTCCAAAGTACCCAAAAACGGGCAAACCCAGGAACACCGGCAAGTGGTGCAAATACCACGCGGACAGCGGCCACAATACAAACAGCTGTAACGCCCTCAAAACAGCCATTGAGACTTTGTACCGGGACGGCAAGTTGGAGCAATTCAAGGTACGCCAACCACCGCCAGTGATTGCCAACGTAGAAACCTTGGGCCGCATCAACACCATCGATGGCGGTGCTCCAATCACCGGCATGTCTCACAGGGCAAGAAAGCGCTATGCACGCGCTAACCACCCAAAGGAGGTTTGCAACATCCGCTATGAAAGATCCGCCAAACTCCCGAAGTCAGGATGGGAACCTATCACCTTTTCAGAGGAGGAGGAGCGCGGAGTACATTTACCCCATGACGACCCATTCTTAGTCGATGCCATTCTTGGCAAATTCTCGGTGGGGAGAATCTTGGTGGATAGCGGATCCGCTGTCAACGTCATCTTCAGCGGCTGCTACGACCACCTTAAGCGGAACAAGAAACTACTCCAGGATCATGAGCCACTGCTCAGCTTTTCCGGAGACATCACACAACCACTAGGGTCGGATTACATGCGACTAGTTATTGGCACTAGTCCCTCTATGGCGGAGGTGCACACGGAATTCATTATCGTCGACTGTCCCAGTTCGTACAACGCCATCATTGGTCGACCAGCGCTAAATAAGCTCAAGTGCATCATTGCCGGATACATGCTTCTCATGAAGTTCCCCACGCCCAATGGCACAGGCTGTGTGAGGGGAAGCCAACAGCTGGCACGAGAATGCTATTCAACATCTGTAGCGCGGTCAACGCGCCGCCATGAAATCCTGACAGTGGGTAATGACCCACCACCACCGAATATCTTTGAGGATCCTAGAGATGAAGAGAAGAAATATGTAATGAAGGAGCCGGTCAACCCGGACACGTCACTGAAGGCCGTCTGCATCTCAGACGAGCATCCTGAGAGGACAGTCCGCATAGGCTCCCAGCTAGACCCAGAAGTAGAGGCAGAACTCACTCAGTTCTTACGTGACAACGCCACCGTCTTTGCATGGTCCTATGCAGACATGCCTGGCATCTCCACCGAAATAATCACCCACAAACTGACCATCAAACCTTCTTTCTATCCTATCAAGCAGAAGCGGAGGGCCTTTGATGAGGAAAAATACCGGGCAATCGGACAGGAGGTCGCCAAACTACGGGACATTGGATTCATCCGCCAGGTCATCTACCCCCAATGGATCTCAAATCTGGTAATGGTGAAGAAGCCCAGCGGCAAGTGGCGGATGTGCGTCGACTTCAAAAACCTAAACAAGGCATGCCCAAAAGATAGTTTCCCGCTACCTCGTATCGATCAGCTGGTCGATGCAACCGCCGGACACGAACTCCTCAGCATGATGGATGCCTTCTCTGGATACAATCAGATCAAAATGCACCCCAGCGACCAAGAATGCACCACCTTCACCACCGACAAAGGCCTTTACTGCTACAATGTCATGCCTTTTGGTCTGAAGAACGCCGGTGCAACTTATCAGCGGCTGATGAACGCAATGTTCGCTGAGCATCTGGGAAAAATCATCGAGGTCTATGTGGACGACATGCTAGTCAAGAGCATAAAGGCCAGCGGACATGTGGCAAACCTCAGGATCATAGTAACCATCCTCCTGGCCTATGGTATGCGCCTCAACCCAGAAAAATGTTTCTTTGCAGTCACCGCTAGCAAATTTTGGGTTACATCGTCAGCGAGCGAGGTATCGAGGCTAACCCAGACAAGGTACAGGCCATCCTTGACCTGTCGGACCCGAAGTATAAGGTAGACGTCCAGTGTCTCCAGGGCAAGTTGACCGCCCTTTCTCGATTCATCTCCCGACTTACTGACAAGTGCGCCCCATTCTTCAAACTTCTCAAAACAACTCACAAGAAGGTCATTGACTGGAACCCAGAATGTCAGGCGGCGTTCCAAGGTCTAAAGGAATATTTGGCGGCAGTCCCTCTCCTTTCTGTCCCTGTCCAAGGAGAGACACTATTCATATATCTGGCGGTCTCGGCAACGGCAATAAGTTGCGCCATTGTTCGGCGGGAGGGTCAGGATGAACTCCCAGTATTCTACGCTGGCAGAGGTATGAACGGAGCAGAAACAAGGTATCCACCGTTGGAACAGCTGGCGCTTGCACTTATCGTTGCCGCCAGACGCCTTCGGCAATATTTCCAGGCCCACACGATCCATGTGTTGACCAATCAACCGCTGAGACAGGTGATGCAGAACCCTGAACACTCAGGGCGACTCAGTAAGTGGGCAATTGAGCTCAGCGAATTTGACATCGAGTACAAGCCAAGAACCGCCATGAAGGGCCAGGCAGTAGCAGACTTCATCGCTGAACTTACTGAGCGTCAGCCAGAACCCGATACTCAAGCACAGCCCGGAACAGAAATGGTAACCGGTACAGGGGTACCTACCCCACAGTCAGGATGGGACCTACATGTGGACGGCTCCGCCTGCGCCAAGGCCAGCGGCGCCGGGGTCATCTTAACCGGACCCGGGGGACTGAACGCAGAATATGCGTTGAAATTCAACTTCAAAGCTTCAAACAATATGGCGGAGTACGAGGCGCTCATCGCCGGCCTACTCCTCGCCATTGACTCAGGAGCTGACAGCGTCAACATATTCAGCGACTCCCAACTAGTCGTCAACCAGGTCAACGACAGCTTCCAAGCCAAGGACCAGCAGCTAGCGGCGTATCTGGGGTACGTCAAAACGTTGCTAAAAAAGTTCAAGTTTCACACAATCACACAAATCCCCAGGGAAAAGAACGCTAAGGCTGATTCCCTGGCGAGACTGGCAACCGCCCAACCACATCAGAGTCCGGCGGACACAAGGGTGGAGTATCTTGACAAACCAAGCATCACAAAGACTCTGGCGGAAATCTTCAACATTCAGGTCAACCCCAGCTGGATGGACGAGATCATCGCATACAAGCGCAGCGGAACATTGCCAGAAGATAAGGTCCAGGCAAGGCAGCTCCAACGAAGAGCAACCCGCTACAACATCCAGCACGGCAAGCTCTACCGCCAGGGATTCAGCCATCCTAACCTCCGCTGTCTAACCCTAGAGGAGGGAAGGGTTGTCCTAACTGAAATCCATAGCGGAGAATGCGGAAACCACTCGGGCGCCAGATCCCTGGCCAACCGCACAATGCGACAAGGGTACTTCTGGCCCACACTTGGCGATGACGCCCGGCGGATTTCGAGGTCTTGCCACAAATGCCAGCAATTCGCAGATCTCCCACACGCACCAGCGGAGCCACTGTCAATCATCGTGGGCCCATGGATTCATTCTACGTGGGGCCTTGATCTGATGGGCAAATTCCAAACTGCCAAGGGCCAGTTCAAATACATCATTGTTGCCATCGATTACAACAGCAAGTGGATAGAGGCAGAGCCACTGACGGCAATAACTACCGCCAAGGTAATTCACTTCCTTTGGAAGAATCTATTGCCGCTACGGTGTCCCGACACAATCATCACAGATAACGGCACACAGTTCAACAATGACGAGCTCATCTCCTTCACCATCAACTTGGGCACTAAGCTGAGGTTTGCATCTGTCGCCCACCCCCAGACCAACGGCCAGGTCGAAGCGGCGAACAAGATAATCAAAAAGTTGTTAAAAAAGAAGCTCGACAACGCCAAGGGTTTATGGGCGGATAAGCTCCCAGAGGTCCTGTGGGCCATCCGAACAACTCCAACTTCCGCCACAGGAGAAACCCCTTTTTGCATGATGTTCGGCACAGAGGCTGTCTTACCCATTGAAGTCACTCAACCTACCGCTAGAGTCGAAGGCTACTGCCCAGAGACCAACAGCGCCGGCGTCAATTTAGACGGGGACCTCCTCGAAGAGAAAAGGCTCGAGGCCCATTTGCACAATCTACAAAACAAGCAGCGGGTATCACGTTTTTACAACGCCAGAGTCAAGGCCCGGAACCTCCAACTGGGGGACTTGGTCATGAAAGAAGTCATTCCGCCACCGACAAAACTCCGCCCAACATGGGAAGGCCCATACAAAATTGTGGAAGTCGTTAGCCCAGGCACCTTCTACTTAATGGACAAGGACGGCGTCACGACGCCCCGCCCTTGGAATACCGAACACCTTCGGTATTATTACAAATAGTCAGACCGCTACCCATGCGCATCTTGACTTAGCTAAATTTTTTGTTCGAATGTTTAGCTAAGGGAAGCTACCCAACGGGTACTACCCCACTTTTGTACGCTGATCAGTCAGCCATCAATGAAACGAGGAATTATTCAGACCATTGTTACCAAGTCTAGCACCGAGGGCAACTGGCAACGCCAGCAATCGTCGGCGGACTCTGTCCGCTACGCGGTGCACTTGGACCAATCTTAATTCCTTTAATGTTCCATTGATCGACAAAAGAAAATATAACTCAATAGTACTACGCACACATCATGGCAAACCAAGTCAGAAATGTACTTCATTTCACAAAATTCGGTACAAACTAGTATGCCTCAGCGGCTACACAAAAAAAAAAAAAACTTCGGAGATCTCAGATAGGTTCAGCGGTTGGCTTCGGCCTCTGCTACTTCGACGGCTGGCGGCGCGACCGATCGGCTCGCTTGATCGGACCCTCGGGCTGTCGGACTGGGAGTCTCTATGGTGCCGTCGGCCCGGGTGTGCCTCCAGAAACCCGGCACGTGACACCTCCGACGGGGTCTGCTGGGGGGTTTGCTGGGACCCTTCCGTCGGATGCGGGCCACTTTCCCCGCTGCCTGAATGAGTCCCTGCAGCTTGGGCAGGCACGACTTCTGGCTCCGCCGGGGCACTCTGGACCAGCGGCACGTCAGGCAGTGACGCCTTTACAAAATCAATGGCACCCTTCCGCTTCAACATGTCTACGTTTGCCCGGGCGCCAGCTTTCGCCGCCTCAGTCATCGCCTTTTTGTACTCCGCCGACAGCTTGTACGCTTCAACGGCGGCGGCTGCAGAGGCACTCTGTTCAGCTTTCAGGCGACCAACCTCACCATCCAGCCGCTTCATCTCATCCAGTCTGGCGGCAGACTCCCGCTGCACTATAATAAGCTTCTTGTCCTTGGCGGCTATCTTCTCCTTCAGCAGCCCAATCTCCTGCTCCAACTTGGAGACCTCTTCATTCCTCTCCAGATCCCGCCGGATAGCCGCATTCAGTTTGCCACGGGCGTCCGCATAATCGCACTCCGCCTTAACCAATCCCCGCTGGATCTCCGCCACTCTCTCCTTGGCCTCCGCCAACTCCCTCTGGAGACCTCTGATTTCTCCCCTGAGCTCCGCCTCAATCTGGGGCTGCTTAGACGCCGCCACGAACATATCGTGTAAACCCGCCGATACTTGACCAAACGCAGAGCTGAAGGGCGATTGGTCAATTGCCGTCGGGCGCGATATGCCCGCCAGACCCCCGAACCCCAGCCGCTCACACAGATGGAAGAGGAACTCTCGCTCCCCTTCTGTCATGAACGGCGCGTACTCGGCGAAGGAGTCCAGATCACTAGCGGGGGGCGCCTCTCCCTCCGCCACTGCAACCTTTGATGCGGTTTGTCGGGCCTTCTTTTGTTGGCGGACCCCAATAACCACCTCTTCTTCCTCTTCCTCGGCGGGGGAGTCAGGCTGCCGGCGCCTCTTCTCCAGCGCCCTTTGTGTGCCAGCGGCGGTCCTCGTCACCCGCACTGGCGGCTCACCCCGGGCCTCGGTAGCAGTCTCCGTTGAAGGCACCGCCTTCTTTTGAGGACCGCGCCTGGTGGCAGGCATCCGTTCCCGCTGCCCGCCAGCAACAGTTCCCCTCTCCCCGCCATCCGCCTGAGTCCCCGCCTGCACCGTGGGCAGACCATCTTCGCCAAGATGAGACTGGTGTGGCATCGCCATCACCACCGGAACCGCGGATTGACTCAACGCCAACGTCTCCGGGTTCACAACGGTCTGCTGAGCCGCCAGCCCCTCGGCATACATGGCCTCCAAAAAGTTTTCTATCTCCGCCCGATCCATCGCCTTCTCGAACGCGTCGCGACTTGATTTGTTGCCCGGCGGAGTTTCTATAAAAAAGAGAAGGGAAAGCCAGCCACCAGTCAGACACAATTCAATTATAAAACGAAACGACAGGGTAAGATCCTCACCAATAGAGCGTGTTAGTCGCAGGTCGACCAATAACTCCCAACCAGTCAGCAAGCGGAAATCAAGAAGGTTTCGGTTCTGCCAGCAACCTCTGATCCTCGCCACCCGGCACTCTTCTGCACGCGTCAGCGTATACCGGAGTCCCGCTGCACAAGAAAAACACGTCGTAAGAATACAAGTTCAAGCATGTGTACACGCCAAACATTTTCAGCGGACACCGGCCACCAACCTCGAATAGGTTGGAACTCGGACTTAATCCTAAATGACGGCCCTTCCTCGTTAGACCTAGCGTGGTACTCCCAACCGTCGGTAGCGACGCAAAAGGTCCCCCGCCAATAGGACATGGAGTCCCTCAGATTCTCGATCAGCTTGGGCGCTCCCTGCCGGCGACTCAAATTTACTTGCCCGTGGCAACCTTGGCGCTTCACATATACTAACTCGTAGAAATGGAGCACCTCCGCCACAGTAGGCCCTTCGCACCCCGACAAGCGCCACAAGGAGTTCATCGCCAACATCAACCGCCACATGTTTGGACAGATCTGACCGAAGGCAAGGCCAAACTCACAAACAAGGATTTGAAGATTGGGCACTAGCGGAAGTGTCACCCCTTGGCGGAATATGGCCTCGTGCACGGCCGCACACCCCGTTGGGAGAATCGACGCCTTCTCATCAGCCGTCGGTGGTCGCAGCTTCACCGACCCCGGCAAACGGAACGCCTGCTTCAGTCGAGCGACAGCAGCACCGCTCATCCCCCCTCCCGCCTCGTCAACGGCTGTCCCATCCGGGAGGAACCACGCCGACTCAACATTTTGCTCCGCTGCCTCTTCCTCCCCAGCGCTCCCCAGCGGAGCCGCTAGCAGCACTATTGCTTGCCAAGCGTTCGTCGCGCCTACCTTGGCGGCAGCGGCCTCACCCGCCTAGAGCTCTCTGGACGCGAACCACGGGCCATAGTTGCTTCCTAGAGGATAGTCTGTAACGGCTCAACTTCTAGCGGTTCCGGCAGTGAGGATCCTGCATGGGCAGACGGACGCAACGAATCAATAAAAACCCCATCCGCCGCGCTGAGCGACACGTCAGACCCGGAATCCTCACTGCTCGAAATCTCTATAACGCTAGCCATCCCAAAACCCTAAAACCCACATCAGTTAGCACAAACATAGATCTAGCCTATTCTCGCATCAGTTATAGCCAAAATAATCAAGAACAAAACCCAGAAAACCCCAAAGTGCAAACAAACACTCAATCCAGACTCGACTATCCAAATCCTAAAACCAATGAACGCATTGGCCAACCATCATTCAATCCCCCACAAAAAACCCCCATCTCACACCTCAGAGCACACCCAGAAAAGCAAACACCACAAAACCCAGAAACTAGCAGAAACAGATAGCAGAAGACAGAGATCCGAATACCAACCTCAGTGGTGCAATCTCCGGCACGGTGGTGCACAGGTACGACCGACGTCTCTGAGAGTGGTATATCCAAACTTCGGTAGGCTCTTTCTCCGGTTTCGAACAAACGATGGCTAAGCTTTCAAAAATTTTCACGAAGTGTCGAATCCCCCAGAGTTTCCCCCCTTTTTATATAGGCCCCAACGCGTCCTCGACCGTCCGCTCCATACCGACATCCCTTGTTAGCCGTACACGTGTCGTACGTCTCCACTCACTCTCCGGATTGCCCGAAGCGTCATCTCGGTTACAAAACCCACAGTTACTATCATTAAAGGCTAGAAGACGGACAGGCCTGGAGACAAGCCTACGCACGCTAACCCGCTATAGATTCGACACGTGTTAACCACCGTAGGGACAACTTCGTAAGTACCAACAGCGGAACTTCTCCCTTGCCATCCTCCAAGCGATGAAGTCTCCGCTGAGCGAAACCCCGCCAGCGGAACTTCTCCCTTGTCATCCTCCAAGCGATGAAGTCTCCGCTGAGCGAAACCCCGCCAGCGGAACTTCTCCCTTGTCATCCTCCAAGCGATGAAGTCTCCGCTGAGCGAAACCCCGCCAGCGGAACTTCTCCCTTGCCATCCTCCAAGCGATGAAGTCTCCGCTGAGCGAAACCCCGCCAGCGGAACTTCTCCCTTGCCATCCTCCAAGCGATGAAGTCTCCGCTGAGCGAAACCCCGCCAGCGGAACTTCTCCCTTGTCATCCTCCAAGCGATGAAGTCTCCGCTGAGCGAAACCCCGCCAGCGGAACTTCTCCCTGTCATCCTCCAAGCGATGAAGTCTCCGCTGAGCGAAACCCCGCCAGCGGAACTTCTCCATTGTCATCCTCCAAGCGATGAAGTCTCCGCTGAGCGAAACCCCGCCAGCGGAACTTCTCCCTTGCCATCCTCCAAGCGATGAAGTCTCCGCTGAGCGAAACCCCGCCAGCGGAACTTCTCCCTTGTCATCCTCCAAGCGATGAAGTCTCCGCTGAGCGAAACCCCGCCAGCGGAACTTCTCCCTTGTCATCCCCAAGCGATGAAGTCTCCGCTGAGCGAAACCCCGCCAGCGGAACTTCTCCCTTGTCATCCTCCAAGCATGAAGTCTCCGCTGAGCGAAACCCCGCCAGCGGAACTTCTCCCTTGTCATCCTCCAAGCGATGAAGTCTCCGCTGAGCGAAACCCCGCCAGCGGAACTTCTCCCTTGCCATCCTCCAAGCGATGAAGTCTCCGCTGAGCGAAACCCCGCCAGCGGAACTTCTCCCTTGCCATCCTCCAAGCGATGAAGTCTCCGCTGAGCGAAACCCCGCCAGCGGAACTTCTCCCTTGTCATCCTCCAAGCGACGAAGTCTCCGCTGAGCGAAACCCCGCCAGCGGAATTTCTCCCTTGCCATCCTGCAAGCGCGATGTCTGTCGCTACACACCTCTGGCGGAACCCCTTTTTTCATCTTGCAAAAACAACCGCCAGGCACGTCTATCAGACGCTGCTTCCTGCTGCATCCAGCGGGGGGATGTCCGTCAAACGGAAAATCCCGAGGCTACGCCTCACTGACAACGACCGCTACGCGCGTTACCGTCAGACCGTCCCTACGGGACACGGGGACTAGTCACAGTCTACGACTGCCCTGATCAGGCAATTTGACCCCCGTCATTTGGGTGCTAAAACATTGGGCTCGCTACCCAACACCCTCTGCTCCGTGCAGCTCCCCCTCATCAAACAATTCAACGACCATCCGGAGGTCTATCTTCGCCGGGGAGTGGGGACTCCCTGGGGGGCCCAGCAGGGGCCACCCGAAAGGGTATAAAGCGTTTGCTCAGTAAAACCAACGGTTGACAACGCACTGACGCTAATTATGCTCTTGCAAGTCTAGCGGAGGAAAACGCTTCAAACCGCCGAACAACTCCCCAACCAAGATTGCCCTCCTTGACTGGGGACTTGGGGGACTTGTACATACATGTACATTTGCAAGCATAATTAGCTATAATGGACCATGCTCATTGTACCGCCAAAGGTACTAATTCCAACCAAAGGAATGACATGCGAACACACTGCCAGGCGGGCTATAGCCTCGGCGTCGGACCGCCTCCAGATCGCCACCAACGCGCCGCCACGCGCCGCGCCAAGTTAGCATCAGAAGCTTCTGAAACTAAGAACTGAAGCATATCAGTCCCACATCGAAAACAAAGACAAGATCAGTCTCTTCCTCACCTATAAAAGGTTCTCTCCTCTCTCCTCATTAATTACGCATTCAATACTTACCTACTGTTACTTTGTCAACATAAATACATTGACTAACTTAGGCATCGGAGAGTTGAAGACCGCCCAGCGCGGTCTCCCTCTGACGCCCGTTGTATTTTACTTGACAGGTAACGGGATTCACAACATAAATACAAGTATCGATCCGCCCATCGGATCAGCGTTAACTAAGGTTTGGCTACCGCTAGACTTTTAGACATTAACACTACTGTATACTATATCATGAATTAAAAATTTCATTTAGCCAAATAAATTTATTTTGGCGTGACTAATGTGTCATTACTATGTCATGTAGACTCATCTACATACATACTCTACATTGTTGTTTAATAAAACAATAATTGCAAACTTTCCTAACGAGGACATTATAATTTATCGCATATCTGCGAGTTGTCACTTTAATAAGACAATTCTCCTGTCATTAGGGGGAGAAATATTATGAAAAACGATATGAATTGGTGTGTGATATTTATCCACCATGTCTTATTATTATCTTAAGAAAAAGTCTCAATCAATTATGAGAAATTGAGAAAGTGACACTTATTAAAGACAAGTTTTTGACCTAAAAATTGGTTTGGGCTTGCCACCCACCAATGGATTTTCCAATCTAATTTTTTGCACGCATATTTTGCGAATGGTCAAACTAGATAGTCTTCCCACCATTAGGGAGAGGAAACGCTATTGTAACGGCGTGAATTTATGTGAAATATAGCTACCAAGTCCAATGTTTCAAGCTCCCTATAAGGGAAGATTATACAAGCCCTATAACACTCTTCATGAGGTTATACAAAGATCCACATTCTCTAATTAATTTGTCCTAAAGAGACAATACATTTCTAAAAGAGGAATGAGTACTTGATATCAACAAAGCTTATTATAGCTAATGCATGCATATATGAATGTGTGAGATCGAAATTTGATGATATCTCATCTATAGTAGCGCTACTGAAAATCATTAGGGGCTGTATACTATAACACGTTTCGATGTGTACGTCGACAAATTATACTATTGGCCACATTGGAAAGAGGCAATTCCAATGAATTTAAATATTGTAAACGTGATGATATACTTAGACTTTATCTACCCTAAAAAATTACAAAGGGTGTACTAAAGTGAATTGAAATCACTATGACACAAGTCTATTTATAGAGACATGGGACTATCATTCTTCTCCAAGAGACAACTTTTCTATAAGTACAGTGTTACATATAGTTGTTATATTGACGAGAGACTTATGGCATGTTGTCTTGGCTAACATGAAGATCTTAAAGGAAAATTGCTAAAAGCAATTCCCCAAAATCCTATGTGTCATTATAAGCATATTGCTTAATCAAATCCTTGACCGATTCATATTGTCAAACACAAGTCCATAAATGAATGAATGAGCTTAAAGCTCACTCATGGAATCAAAAGTCTAAAGCTCATACATACTCATTCAATTACGGTCAAAATGACTTATTGCCTCAATGAGTACTATGACAAGACTAAGAAATCGAATTCGAATCATACTCATAATGTTGCAACATATTCTAACTTTCGCGAAGTTATGAATTTATTTAGAGCTCATATTGAGTCTATATGAAATTATCAATTACACTAATTGATATTTATGGCTAAGTATGCCATACATAAATTTCAATGCTCGGAATATTGTATAAAGGTAAATGTGTCAATTGTTGTTCCTTTATATTGTTATTCTTTGCTAATATCTTTATCTATAATTTGAGCATATGAAATTGGTTCTACTCAGGTAAGATTCATTAAGAATATCATAGTTTTATTGGTATTACCCTAACCTTTTACAGGAATTGCAATTCATGATGAGTCCCCTTTATGCAAAGCACACATGGTCTCACCTATGTGATCGACACACCATATCTAATATACATGGTGCATGTATTTTATTATATACATGATTGAAGCTTGCAACAATCAGGGGGAGATTCTCATCAGGGGGAGCATTCAAAATTATGCTACTTAGGACATATGTGCGTTGTACTCTTTTTCTCCTTCGACCAGGGTTGTTTTTGTCCCACTAGGTTTTTGTTACCTGACAAGGTTTTTGACGTGGCAACATTAAGCGCGTCCAACACCATATCATTTAGTGGTGGACATCCAAGGGGGAGTGTTATAAATATTATATAAATGTGGTTGTCCACTGTAAATACTCATTAGTTATGTCCTTATGATGTAAACACTACTCCTATATAAAGGGGTCTAATGAGAATGAAATACACACTTCTACCTCCTCCTACACTTTGTTTCTCTATTCTATGTCTCTCTAATTCTCTAGTTTATAACAGTATATGTAATTATGTATAATATGTAATACATGTTTGCTCATCTAAGGGACAGTTTTAAGGGACTGTGAGAGACAGATGCATCTTAACCACATGTATTAAATATAAAAGCATAAATTATAGGGGCCGTGACCACTTACCTAATTTCAGCCTAAAAATGTCCACTTACTCCACTAAGAGTTTTTTAACCCCATTTACCTAATTCAACAGTGTTTGACAGTATTGCCCTCATACTCTCTCTCTCTCTCTCTCTCTCTCTCTCTCTCTCTCTCTCTCTTCCTTCCCGGCCGAGTTGACTCACCGACTTACCACACCCCTTCAACGCTCTTACAGTCTCTCTTCCCAAATACCACTAACTGCGTGTGGATAGCGGTGAGTGTTGTCACGGTGCAGGGCCCGTCGGACCAGGTCCCCAGATGGAACTCCGGCCTTAACTAGTTTTAGCCCAGCAGAAGGCGATCAGGCGGGGATGCCTTGTCTGATCTCCTGCCCTTGTCTGGCGGAGCCGGGTCTGGTTTTTCCGGGGGAGGAGGGAAGTGGAAAGTGTGAGGATTGATAGCAACAGTCCGACGAGTCTTTGTAGCAAGTCATGTACTTGAATTGCTGGGGTCAGGGATGATGAGTTCGCCGGAGATCAGGGTTCTCCGATGGGTGCCGAGAGCTTTTTTTTTTGGTATACTTTGACCTTCGAGAATGAGGAAGGAAAAAAAGAAAAAGTGAACGTGTACAATTGAACATATAAATTGATCAATTGTGTATGTGGTGTATTCATTTTGGTTTTGGGAGTTTATGCAATTCACTTGAAGGCAATAATATGATTATAGGAAGGCAATAATAAGATTAATGAGGGACAATAAAATGTTTATTGGGGCAATAATCTTATTATTTAGGGAAAATTCTCATACACCCCAAATCCACCAATATACTTCCCATACACCCCACCAACTTATTTTTCTTCCCACTCACAAAAATCTTTTCACTACTGTCCAAAAAATCACTTCCTATTCATCTCACTTTTACCCCTCTCTTTTTTATATGTTTTTTGTTTTTGTTGTTCCTCTTTTGATAAAGCGTGGTGGGCCCATCTTGAATTTATTTGTTTAGATATAATTGCAACTAAATTGCATCCTCTATTCAACGGTAAACAGTAAAAACTTTAGTATTCATAATTTCGATCGCTGACAGACTTGAACTAGTTGCTATCTGTAAAAATACTAGCAAAGAATTGCAAAAAGAGAGAGAAAAATTGAGAAAACTGAGAGAATATAGATATAGTCTTAATAGAGAATCTCTCAACTATTGAGATATTATTTATAGACTTCAAACCAGAATCTATAAAGTAGAACAAGAAATTGATAATCTCTTATATGTTCTAGAAGAGGAACAAAAACCTCTTGATTATTTGAGCATTGGTTAGATCCGCACATCACTGGTATCAGAGCTTGTAAAATAGCTCAAGGAGAACCCCTCTTAAATGGGGACAATGTCAGAATTGTTATTAGAGAAAATAAATTCTCTATTAAATTCTTCTAATGAGAAATATCAGAGGCTGTTACTAGAGTTATCTAGATGTCAAACTCATCTAGAAAAATTACCTGCTATAATCCACCAATTGGAAAGATTGGAAAACAAACTAGATTATATCAAGGAACTTCCAAAAACGGAAGAAGAAAAGCTGACAGTCGTCAATAGAAAAATCAATGAACAGCAAAAAACGCTGGATTCTATGAAAAATATACTGAAGGACAAGAAAGTGACTACAACAAAAATAAAGAAAGCTAATGGATTCAAACCATTAGAAAAACTAGACACAAATCTTGTTCCAAACATGATTTTTCTGGAACCATCTACTAGTCAGACTAGTATCCGGTATAAAAACCCGGAAAAAAGAGATATTAAGATGTTAAGCATCTTTGAAAAAAAGAAAGGAGTACAGCTCCTAAATGCTGAAGAATTCGAATTCAACGAAATTGAACAGGAGGTAAAAAACTCCTCAATCCCAAAATTAGATTTTAAACAAATCTACAAAAGGGGAAAGTTTGATTTAATGGATAGCCATTATTTTAAACTACTGGAAATCACAACCCCCGCTATAGCAGGAGGAGAGACTGATCTTCTACTGATCACTCCTTTAGAAGTTGCCAGAGCCCAAGCAAAAAATATCAATTTATGCATATTGGAGCAGTCCAAGTAGGCATAAATCTGCTTGCTCGAGAAGGCATAAACTGTTCAGTTATGTGTGTTTTACAAGACAATAGACTAACAGATTTTCAAGCTAGTCTGTTTGGAACTCTTGAAGCATCCTTATGCGATCAAATAGCATATTTCAACTGCTTCCCAAACTTCAGAACCAGCTTGAAAGATGCAGCTCACTGTCTACGACTGAGAGTCAAGACAGATGACATATCCATGAAAGAAAATATGCAAGAACTTGCAATAGTATATAGAATATACTATAAATTGATGAGTACTTCAATAGCTCTCAAGACAAGGATAACAAATGTCTCAGGTCTTACTACTGGCTTCCTCACCAATCAGAAGAACCATTCACAACAAATTCATAAAGTTACTTGGAATGAAGTGACTTTTCCTCTTGAATGGAAATTATCTGGTCCAAAAAAGCTACCGGAAAGAGTGAAAGCAAAAGTCTATGAAAGTAGAAAGACTGGAGAAATCAGTCTCAATTTTGACAATCACAAAAAAGTGATGTCTGTCCTGAAAATCTCAGGATAAACAAAAATCTTCTGAGAAGAAGCTATAGCACTAGAGAAGCTAGTGTTAGTGGTACAAAACCCACTATTGAAGAACCAATATCTAAAGAAGAACTGGAAACTGATTTAAACATACCGGTCCAAATGTTCAGAGCAGAAAGGCTCTATGAACTCTATGAAGAAGCAGAATATTGTGAAGATCTAGTACGATTAGAAAAACTAATCGAAAAAATGAAAGAATTCAAAATCAGAAAGACGAGAAAAGTCTTTCCTTATCAAGATATTGAAATGGAAGAAGAAGAAAGCTCCAAAACTTTCATTAGCAGAGAAAAAGGGAAAACAAAACTCCCACTTCAGAAAGCCCCCACGGGTAAAAAAGGGGAAAGAAATTCCCAGAGATTTGTCCCAGAGGACAATATGCCTAGATTTCCGATCACGAACTATGGCATCTGGTTAAATCTAGACAAGAGTCTAGACAAAAAAAAACCATTGACCAATGGGTAGATAGCCTGATGATGGCTTCTGCACTTACCCTTGGAAAATTTGAAGCACCAGATTTGCAGGTATACTATGAGACTACTCTTAATGGAGTAGCAAAAAAGTATTACCTATCTTTCAAAGAAACTACCAGAGGAAGAGACTTGCTTGAAGAAATCAAAAATTCAAAGTCTCCGTATGATTTTGCAGTACCCCTGTATGATCAGTTCTGTGCAGATCTCTCAAATCTGAGTGAGAAGGTTAAAGAAACGGTCAAATCAAATATCTATGCTCTTAAAATCTGTGACATGAGATATTTCGAAGAATACTTGAATGAATTTCAAGAGTATTACTATACAATTGGTGAACTAGAGAATACTGATCTAGTTAATCTATTACACAGAACACTCCCTGAACCATGGAGAACAGCTGTGAGAGAAAGCATAGCTGAAAAACCAATTGAAAGATTTTCAGTTGGAGGAATTGCGGACAGAATCCCGCAATTACTAAAAGAGCAATGCAAAGCCAATCTTAGAGCTAAGATAGCCAAAAAACAACTCAAACGAGTTGAAAATTTCTGCTATGGAATTCTGGACATGCCAACCAAGTGGGGATGTCATGTAACCAAGTTCCACAGAAAGAAGAAAGAAAAATATTACTCTAAAAATTTCAAAAAGAGTAATCAAAAAAAGGATTGGAAATTCAAGAGAAGTTCCAATTACAAGAAACAGCAGGATGAAGATCCTAAAAAGAAATTTTTCAAGAAAAAGAAGAATACTCATTAGCATAAACAACCAAGCAAGAAAGCTTGCAGATGTTGGTTATATAAAGCTGAAGGGCACTATACCAATGAATGCCCAGAAAAGGGTAAAAGATCTACTAAAGCTCTCTTTGAAGAATATGAGCAAATAGTAGAAACAGCAAACATGAAAGGCTACGAAATAGCCTATTCTGATGATGAAGAAGACGATAGGTCAGTCTATTCTGCCTGGTCTGAAGAAGAAGATTCATCAGCTGAGTCTAAGTCAGATTCTGAAGTAGAGTACTTCGAATCTAGACAAATGAATGTTCTAAGAATCAAAAATTGGGAAGAAAGCAAGACATAATCTTTAATGTCTTCTTATCAGGTGAACCCTGGTACATTCGTTTGTGACTACTGCCTATGTCATGAAAAGAATGGTCTCCCTATGTTTTGTGAAGAGTCAAAAAAGACTTATCACAAAGAATGCTTCATAGCTGAAGCAAGAAGAAAAACCAAGAATGGCCTTATCAGCCAATTGGTTGAACAAGAGTATGAAGAATATTTCTCTGATAAAAAAGAGAAAGAAGTAGAAACTCTGTTCCAAGAAATCATGGAACCAGCTTCCTCAAAAATAAAGGAAGAAATCATCGGTGAAGAAAAAATCGATGAAGATATTGAACTGGTTGAACCACCAGAAATTGTTCCAGAAGAATGTAAACCATTCATTCCACAGGAACAAGCTCAACAAAATGAGCTTCAACAATCGAAAGTCGTCTCTACCAGTAGATACAGCAACTACATAGAGATTGGGCTAAAATTTCCTGATCACAAAAAATATCATTTACATGCCTTTGTAGATAGTGGATCAAGATTTACTGTTGCAAAGAGATTTACAATTCCAGATGAACTCTGGAAAGAAGATAAGAAAAAATCTGCTACTGGTGTTACATTTGATGGAAGCCATCTCACCATGAAAAAAGTAGCAAAAAATGTTCATACCACCATTGGTGGAGGAACATTTATCATCCAGAATATTTGGCAATCTGAAGGCCAAGGATCAGATTTCTTGTTGGGAAATGATTTATTTCTCCAACAAAGATTTATTCAGGATGAAGAAGCGATAGGCTTCAGAAAAGGAGAACGGGTGTTCTGGGCAGACCGACTTACACAAGCAAAAAGTGTAGTAGGTCCTGGTTTTACTACTCAGTATCAGAGATCGCAACAGAATAGCGGTGATCTTACCCCCTACAAACCCAAATTCGAGCCTATACTCCAAATCAAGCAACAAGAAGAATTACTTGTTGAAGAATCTTCTAAAGAAGAAGAAGAAGAAACTAGTGAAGATGAAGAAGCTAGTTTCATCCATGAGCATAACCTCAAGCACTTTCAGAACAAGCTTGAGTCTCAGAAAATTCCCACTCTTGAAAAAAATCAAGAAACTACTCGAACAGAATATCGATGTAGACCCTCAGAAGTTTTGGGAAAAAGACCCAGTGGTCTGTGAATTAAGATTACATGATATGAATGCCATCTGTCATGTCAAAGCCATTACTCAGTACAAAGAGGAAGATCAAAAGGAATTCAGAAAAGATATTGAAGATCTTCTGAACAAGAGATTAATTCAACATTCCACTAGCCCTCATCATGCTGCAGCATTCTACGTGAGAAATCATGTAGAAAACTTAAGAGGAAAAGCTAGAATGGTGATTGACTACAGAGATGTCAACAAGGAGACTGTCAAAGACGGTTATCAAATTGCTCAAGTAAGAGTATTGATCAACCAGCTCAGAGGAGCCAAAGTCTTTTCGAAATTTGATGAAAAGTCGGGTTTCTGGCAAGTCAAGATGCATCATGAGAGTATTCCTCTCACTGCATTTGAAACACCATAAGGTCATTATGAATGGCTAGTAATGCATTTTGGTCTAAAGCAAGCTCCCTCAATCTTCCAGAGAAAAATGGACAACATCTTCAAACATGTTGCGGAGTTCTGCGTCGTCTACATAGATGACATTCTTGTCTTCTCCAAAAACATAGAAGAACATATGAAACACCTCCAAGAGGTAGTAAAGCTGATAGTTCAGCATGGAATAAACATCCTTAAGTTGATTTCCTAGGAATAAACATCAAGAATGGAGTGATAAAACTCCAACCTCACATCCTTAAGTAGATCTGGAAATTCCCAGACATAATTCATAATGCTAAGAGTCTAGAGAGATTCCTTGGTGTCATAAATTATGGGAGAGATTTCATCCCTAAAATCTCAGGGTTAACAGCAATGTTATCGCCTAAGACAAGTTCCAAAAGAAAATGGAACTTCACAGAAGATGATGAAAAAACTTGTGAAGCAGATAAAAAATCTCTGCAAAAACCTCCCTCCTCTTCAACAACTAGAAGAGAATGATTAAATTATCCTCCAAACAAATGCGAGTGATAATTACTAGTCCGGTGTGGTTCTGGCAAAAACGCCTGGAACTAACATTGAAAAGATCTATAAATTTTGTTGTGGCAAGTTCAGCCGTGCAGAACTGAATTATAGCACAGGGGAAAAAGAAATTTTGGCTGTAAAGAAAACGATTTTAAATTCTCCAGCTTTTCTTGGAAAACCCTTTACTCTTCGCACCGATTGTGCCAGAGTAAACAATTTCAAAAATTTCAAATTTGATAAAGCTGCGGATAGAGGAAGATTAGCAAACTGGCAATTATTTCTTAACCAATATGATTATAATATTAAATTAATTGCAGGAAACAAGAACTATCTTCCAGACGCCTTGACCAGAGAAATGGAAATGTTCAGCCAAAAAGATGACGACGAAGGTCGTAATCCCAAAAGCAGAAGAACTGGAAAAGAACATGAACCGGAAGAGGATCCCAAAGAAAAAATCCTTAAAAGATTTCTGCTAAGTCCAAAAGGACTAGCTACAACTAATCAATCCTAGGGTAAAGGATTGGCTAGCCTGTCTCAAACGGCAGACGGTAAAAGCTCATCAAGACCGTTGACGGCTGTTGCTTTGCCAAAAAGCAAACCAACTCCAACTGGAGTTATAGATGTTTTTAATTATGAATTAAGAACTTTTGATGCTCCTGTGTTTAGAACTGGCAGGAGATTAGCTTATCACCAGAAAGCAATCTTGGATAATCTCCTTTTTGCTTTTCAAGAAAGAAGCAATGGTATAATGTTCCCAGCTCTCTTTGCTTTAGCTGAAGAACTCTACGAGAATGGTAGGCCACAGTTTGAAGAAATGCATACACAGCAGAGTGCTATAAGAAAAGAAAAAATTTACTTTCTTGAAAGTCCTGAAAGTGCTAGGGTCCCTATCATGGCACTTAATGAATTCCATAGTTTGATAGGAAGTCATAATTCTGAAGATCGAGTTCCCCCAACTCTCTTTATTATTGCAGGACCTTATGTGGGGAGATACTTAGTCAATGTTCAGAGTGAACATCCTCAAGAACACAAGCTCTGCTTGTTGAAAATGGTTTTGTCCATAATTTGTGGACTAAAACAAATGATGATCTGAAGGGTTTGCCACCTATCATTATTAACACAGTCAAAAAAATTAGAAAAAATGACTGTATGCTTCGTCTGAAGTTCAAATCTACTCCTCTAGAATGGATCCAGAAGACGAACGGTGAGGTTGAGTATATTTCTCCATATCATTATGTGAGAATTATTCAAAGGAAATATCTGCAGCCTGCCTGTGTTGGATACAATGGCCAGCCAAACTCAAGCATCCCTTGGATGAAGGCCATGACCCTAGAATACATTAAGAAGATCATCTCTGAAGATGTCAACAATACCTTCCTGGCAGCAGGAGAAAAAATTATTATCACTGCTTACGATCATCCTGACATAGTCAGCAGTGACCTATTCCTATCTCTTACCAGAAAGGAGATAGATTCGACATTGGCATGCTTACAGTGGGTGGAAAGACTTGAAACATACAACCACTACAAGATGTATGTTAATACAGATGTCGAAGACAATGCAACAACTGTTCAAATGGCCCAGACAGACAACGACTCGTTTGTCCTTGGTTACAATTCAGAAACTGACGAAAACATGTGAAGCAGCAGGTGTAGAAAACACCGAAAGTACTTTTGGACACTTCCCAAATGGTGCTTTTACTTTTCAAAAAGACAGGTGAAAACATTTCACCTAAAGAGAATCTGCTTTTTCCCGTCCGACCTCCACCAGCAGGAGCACTCAGGAAAGCAGGAAATCACGGAGTCGTCATGTATATTTTGTTATTTTGAATTGTATTTTGAGTTCCGCTCCCTATATAAGGAGGTTTAGCTTCTCTTAGAAGGCATTCGAAACATTCCACATCAGTTTTAGATTTGAAAATAGAAATTGAGCAGAAGAGTCTGTTAATGTCAAAGTCTAGCGGTAGCCAAACCTTAGTTAACGCTGATCCGGTGGGCGGATCGATACTTGTATTTATGTTATGATTCCCGTTACCTGTCAAGTAAAATACAACGGGCGTCAGAGGGAGACCGCGCTGGGCGGTCTTCAACTCTCCGATGCCTAAGTTAGTCAATGTATTTATGTTGACAAAGTAACAGTAGGTAAATATTGAATGCGTCATTAATGAGGAGAGAGGAGAGAACCTTTTATAGGTGAGGAAGAGACTGATCTTGTCTTTGTTTTCGATGTGGGACTGATATGCTTCAGTTCTAGTTTCAGAAGCTTCTGATGCTAACTTGGCGCGGCGCGTGGCGGCGCGGGTGGCGATCTGGAGGCGGTCCGACGCCGAGGCTGTAGCCCTCCTGGCAGTGTGTTCGCATGTCATTCCTTGGTTGGAATTAGTACCTTTGGCGGTACAATGAGCATGGCCCATTATAGCTAATTATGCTTGCAAATGTACATGTATGTACAAGTCCCCCAAGTCCCCAGTCAAGGAGGGCAATCTTGGTTGGGGAGTTGTTCGGCGGTTTGAAGCGTTTTCCTCCGCTAGACTTGCAAGAGCATAATTAGCGTCAGTGCGTTGTCAACCGTTGGTTTTACTGAGCAAACGCTTTATACCCTTTCGGGTGGGCCCCTGCTGGGCCCCCCAGGGAGTCCCCCACTCCCCGGCGAAGATAGACCTCCGGATGGTCGTTGAATTGTTTGATGAGGGGGAGCTGCACGGAGCAGAGGGTGTTGGGTAGCGAGCCCAATGTTTTAGCACCCAAATGACGGGGGTCAAATTGCCTGATCAGGGCAGTCGTAGACTGTGACTAGTCCCCGTGTCCCGTAGGGACGGTCTGACGGTAACGCCGCGTAGCGGTCGTTGTCAGTGAGGCGTAGCCTCGGGATTTTCCGTTTGACGGACATCCCCCCGCTGGATGCAGCAGGAAGCAGCGTCTGATAGACGTGCCTGGCGGTTGCTTTTGCAAGATGAAAAAGGGGTTCCGCCAGAGGTGTGTAGCGACAGGCATCGCGCTTGCAGGATGGCAAGGGAGAAGTTCCGCTGGCGGGGTTTCGCTCGGCGGAGACTTCGTCGCTTGGAGGATGACAAGGGAGAAGTTCCGCTGGCGGGGTTTCGCTCAGCGGAGACTTCGTCGCTTGGAGGATGACAAGGGAGAAGTTCCGCTGGCGGGGTTTCGCTCAGCGGAGACTTCGTCGCTTGGAGGATGACAAGGGAGAAGTTCCGCTGGCGGGGTTTCGCTCAGCGGAGACTTCGTCGCTTGGAGGATGACAAGGGAGAAGTTCCGCTGGCGAGGTTTCGCTCAGCGGAGACTTCGTCGCTTGGAGGATGACAAGGGAGAAGTTCCGCTGGCGGGTTTCGCTCAGCGGAGACTTCGTCGCTTGGAGGATGACAAGGGAGAAGTTCCGCGGGGTTTCGCTCAGCGGAGACTTCGTCGCTTGGAGGATGACAAGGGAGAAGTTCCGCTGGCGGTACTTACGAAGTTGTCCCTACGGTGGTTAACACGTGTCGAATCTATAGCGGGTTAGCGTGCGTAGGCTTGTCTCCAGGCCTGTCCGTCTTCTGGCCTTAATGACAGTAACTGTAGGTTTCGTAACCGAGGTGACGCTTCGGGCAATCCGGAGAGTGAGTGGAGAAGTACGACACGTGTACGGCTAACAAGGGACGTCGGTATGGAGCGGACGGTCGAGGACGCGTTGGGGCCTATATAAAAAGGGGGGAAACTCTGGGGGATTCGACACTTCGTGAAAATTTTGAAAGCTTAGCCATCGTTTGTTCGAAACCGGAGAAGGAGCCTACCGAAGTTTGGATACACCACTCCCAGAGACGTCGGACGTACCTGTGCACCACCGTGCCGGAGATTGCGCCACTGAGGTTGGTATTCGGATCTCTGTCTTCTGCTATCTGTTTCTGCTAGTTTCTGGGTTTTGTAGTGTTCTGAGGTGTGAGATGGGGGTTTTTTTGTGGGGGATTGAATGATGGTTGGTCACTGCGTTCATTGGTTTTAGGATTTGGATAGTCGAGTCTGGGTTGAGTGTTTGTTTACACTTTGGGGTTTTCTGGGTTTTGTTCTTGATTATTTTGGCTATAACTGATGCGAGAATAGGTTAGATCTATGTTTGTGCTAACTGATGTGGGTTTTAGGGTTTTGGGATGGCTAGCGTTATAGAGATTTCGAGCAGTGAGGATTCCGGGTCTGACGTGTCGCTCAGCGCGGCGGATGGGGTTTTTATTGATTCGTTGCGTCCGTCTGCCCATGCAGGATCCTCACTGCCAGAACCGCTAGAAGTTGAGCCGTTACAGACTATCCCCTGGGAAGCAACTATGGCCCGTGGTTCGCGTCAGAGAGCTCTAGGGCGGGTGAGGCCGCTGCCGCCAAGGCTAGGCGCGACGACGCTTGGCAAGCAATAGTGCTGCTAGCGGCTCCGCCGGGGAGGAAGAGGCAGCGGAGCAAAATGTTGAGTCGGCGTGGTTCCTCCCGGATGGGACAGCCGTTGACGAGGCGGGAGGGGGGATGAGCGGTGCTGCTGTCGCTCGACTGAAGCAGGCGTTCCGCTTGCCGGGGTCGGTGAAGCTGCGACCACCGACGGCTGATGAGAAGGCGTCGATTCTCCCGACGGGGTGTGCGGCCGTGCACGAGGCCATATTCCGCCAAGGGGTGACACTTCCGCTAGTGCCCAATCTTCAAATCCTTGTTTGTGAGTTTGGCCTTGCCTTCGGTCAGATCTGTCCAAACATGTGGCGGTTGATGTTGGCGATGAACTCCTTGTGGCGCTTGTCGGGGTGCGAGGGGCCTACCGTGGCGGAAGTGCTCCATTTCTACGAGTTAGTATATGTGAAGCGCCAAGGTTGCCACGGGCAAGTAAATTTGAGTCGCCGGCAGGGAGCGCCCAAGCTGATCGAGAATCTGAGGGACTCCATGTCCTATTGGCGGGGGACCTTTTGCGTCGCTACCGACGGTTGGGAGTACCACGCTAGGTCTAACGAGGAAGGGCCGTCATTTAGGATTAAGTCCGAGTTCCAACCTATTCGAGGTTGGTGGCCGGTGTCCGCTGAAAATGTTTGGCGTGCTTACATGCTTGAACTTGTATTCTTACGACGTGTTTTCTTGTGCAGCGGGACTCGGTATACGCTGACGCGTGCAGAAGAGTGCCGGGTGGCGAGGATCAGAGGTTGCTGGCGGAACCGAAACCTGCTTGATTTCCGCTTGCTGACTGGTTGGGAGTTATTGGTCGACCTTCGACTAACACGCTCTATTGGTGAGGATCTACCCTGTCGTTTCGTTTTATAATTGAATTGTGTCTGACTGGTGGCTGGCTTTCCCTTCTCTTTTTTTATAGAAACTCCGCCGGGCAACAAATCAAGTCGCGACGCGTTCGAGAAGGCGATGGATCGGGCGGAGATAGAAAACTTTTTGGAGGCCATGTATGCTGAGGGGCTGGCGGCCCAGCAGACCGTGGTGAACCCGGAGACGTTGGCGTTGAGTCACTCCGAGGTTCCGGTGGATGGCAATGCCACACCAGTCTCACCTTGGCGAAGATGGTCTGCCTACGGTGCAGGCGGGGACTCAGGCGGATGGGGGAGGGGAACTGTTGCTACCGGGCAGCGGGAGCGGATGCCTGCCACCAGGCGCGGTCCTCAAAAGAAGGCGGTGCCTTCAACGGAGACTGCTACCGAGGCCAGGGGTGAGCCGCCAGTGCGGGTGACGAGGACCGCTGCTGGCACACAAGGGGCGCTGGAGAAGAGGCGCCGGCAGCCTGACTCCCCCGCCGAGGAAGAGGAAGAAGAGGTGGTTATCGGGGTCCGCCAACAAAAGAAGGCCCGACAAACCGCATCGAAGGTTGCAGTGGCGGAGGGAGAGGCGCCCCCCGTCAGTGATCTGGACTCCTTTGCCGAGTACGCGCCGTTCATGACAGAAGGGGAGCGAGAGTTCCTCTTCCATCTGTGTGAGCGGCTGGGGTTCGGGGGTCTGGCGGGCATATCGCGCCCGACGGCAATTGACCAATCGCCCTTCAGCTCTGCGTTTGGTCAAGTATCGGCGGGGTTACACGATATGTTCGTGGCGGCGTCTAAGCAATCCCAGATTGAGGCGGAGCTCAGGGGAGAAATCGGAGGTCTCCAGAGGGAGTTGGCGGAGGCCAAAGAGAGAGTGGCGGAGATCCAGCGGGGATTGGTTAAGGCGGAGTGCGATTATGCGGACGCCCGTGGCAAACTGAATGCGGCTATCCGGCGGGATCTGGAGAGGAATGAAGATGTCTCCAAGTTGGAGCAGGAGATTGGGCTGCTGAAGGAGAAGATAGCCGCCAAGGACAAGAAGCTTATTATAGTGCAGCGGGAGTCCGCCGCCAGACTGGATGAGATGAAGCGGCTGGATGGTGAGGTTGGTCGCCTGAAAGCTGAACAGAGTGCCTCTGCAGCCGCCGCCGTTGAAGCGTACAAGCTGTCGGCGGAGTACAAAAAGGCGATGACTGAGGCGGCGAAAGCTGGCGCCCGAGCAAACGTAGACATGTTGAAGCGGAAGGGTGCCATTGATTTTGTAAAGGCGTCACAGCCTGACGTGCCGCTGGTCCAGAGTGCCCCGGCGGAGCCAGAAGTCGTGCCTGCCCAAGCTGCAGGTACTCATTCAGGCAGCGGGGAAAGTGGCCCGCATCCGACGGAAGGGTCCCAGCAAACCCCCCAGCAGACCCCGTCGGAGGTGTCACGTGCCGGGTTTCTGGAGGCACACACCCGGGCCGACGGCACCATAGAGACTCCCAGTCCGACAGCCCGAGGGTCCGATCAAGCGAGCCGATCGGTCGCGCCGCCAGCCGTCGAAGCAGCAGAGGCCGAAGCCAACCGCTGAACCTATCTGAGATCTCCGAAGTTTTTTTTTTTTTTTTTTTTTTTTTTGTGTAGCCGCTGAGGCATACTAGCTTGTACCGAATTTTGTGAAATGAAGTACATTTCTGACTTGGTTTGCCATGATGTGTGTGTAGTACTATTGAGTTATATTTTCTTTTGTCGATCAATGGAACATTAAAGGAATTAAGATTGGTCCAAGTGCACCGCGTAGCGGACGGAGTCCGCCGACGATTGCTGGCGTTGCCAGTTGCCCTCGGTGCTAGACTTGGTAACAATGGTCTGAATAATTCCTCGTTTCATTGATGGCTGACTGATCAGCGTACAAAAGTGGGGTAGTACCCGTTGGGTAGCTTCCCTTAGCTAAACATTCGAACAAAAAATTTAGCTAAGTCAAGATGCGCATGGGTAGCGGTTGACTATTTGTAATAATACCGAAGGTGTTCAGTATTCCAAGGGCGGGGCGTCGTGACGCCGTCCTTGTCCATTAAGTAGAAGGTGCCTGGGCTAACGACTTCCACAATTTTGTATGGGCCTTCCCATGTTGGGCGGAGTTTTGTCGGTGGCGGAATGACTTCTTCATGACCAAGTCCCCCAGTTGGAGGTTCCGGGCCTTGACTCTGGCGTTGTAAAAACGTGATACCCGCTGCTTGTTTTGTAGATTGTGCAAATGGGCCTCGAGCCTTTTCTCTTCGAGGAGGTCCCCGTCTAAATTGACGCCGGCGCTGTTGGTCTCTGGGCAGTAGCCTTCGACTCTAGCGGTAGGTTGGGTAACTTCAATGGGTAAGACAGCCTCTGTGCCGAACATCATGCAAAAAGGGGTTTCTCCTGTGGCGGAAGTTGGAGTTGTTCGGATGGCCCACAGGACCTCTGGGAGCTTTTCCGCCCATAAACCCTTGGCGTTGTCGAGCTTCTTTTTTAACAACTTTTTGATTATCTTGTTCGCCGCTTCGACCTGGCCGTTGGTCTGGGGGTGGGCGACAGATGCAAACCTCAGCTTAGTGCCCAAGTTGGTGGTGAAGGAGATGAGCTCGTCATTGTTGAACTGTGTGCCGTTATCTGTGATGATTGTGTGCGGGACACCGTAGCGGCAATAGATATTCTTCCAAAGGAAGTGAATTACCTTGGCGGTAGTTATTGCCGTCAGTGGCTCTGCCTCTATCCACTTGCTGTTGTAATCGATGGCAACAATGATGTATTTGAACTGGCCCTTGGCAGTTTGGAATTTGCCCATCAGATCAAGGCCCCACGTAGAATGAATCCATGGGCCCACGATGATTGACAGTGGCTCTGCTGGTGCGTGTGGGAGATCTGCGAATTGCTGGCATTTGTGGCAAGACCTCGAAATCCGCCGGGCGTCATCGCCAAGTGTGGGCCAGAAGTACCCTTGTCGCATTGTGCGGTTGGCCAGGGATCTGGCGCCCGAGTGGTTTCCGCATTCCCCGCTATGGATTTCAGTTAGGACAACCCTTCCCTCCTCTGGGGTTAGACAGCGGAGGTTTGGATGGTGAATCCCTGGCGGTAGAGTTTGCCGTTGGATGTTGTAGCGGGTTGCTCTTCGTTGGAGCTGCCTTGCCTGGACCTTATCTTCTGGCAACGTTCCTGCGCTTGTATGCGATGATCTCGTCCATCCAGCTGGGGTTGACCTGAATGTTGAAGATTTCCGCCAGAGTCTTTGTGATGCTTGGTTTGTCAAGATACTCCACCCTTGTGTCCGCCGGACTCTGATGTGGTTGGGCGGTTGCCAGTCTCGCCAGGGAATCAGCCTTAGCGTTCTTTTCCCTGGGGATTTGTGTGATTGTGTGAAACTTGAACTTTTTTAGCAACGTTTTGACGTACCCCAGATACGCCGCTAGCTGCTGGTCCTTGGCTTGGAAGCTGTCGTTGACCTGGTTGACGACTAGTTGGGAGTCGCTGAATATGTTGACGCTGTCAGCTCCTGAGTCAATGGCGAGGAGTAGGCCGGCGATGAGCGCCTCGTACTCCGCCATATTGTTTGAAGCTTTGAAGTTGAATTTCAACGCATATTCTGCGTTCAGTCCCCCGGGTCCGGTTAAGATGACCCGGCGCCGCTGGCCTTGGCGCAGGCGGAGCCGTCCACATGTAGGTCCCATCCTGACTGGGGGTAAGTACCCCTGTACCGGTTACCATTTCTGTTCCGGGCTGTGCTTGAGTACCGGGTTCTGGCTGACGCTCAGTAAGTTCAGCGATGAAGTCTGCTACTGCCTGGCCCTTCATGGCGGTTCTTGGCTTGTACTCGATGTCAAATTCGCTGAGCTCAATCGCCCACTTACTGAGTCGCCCTGAGTGTTCAGGGTTCTGCATCACCTGTCTCAGCGGTTGATTGGTCAACACATGGATCGTGTGGGCCTGGAAATACTGCCGAAGGCGTCTGGCGGCAACGATAAGTGCAAGCGCCAGCTGTTCCAACGGTGGATACCTTGTTTCTGCTCCGTTCATACCTCTGCCGGCGGTAGAATACGGGAGTTCATCCTGACCCTCCCGCCGAACAATGGCGCAACTTATTGCCGTTGCCGAGACCGCCAGATATATGAATAGTGTCTCTCCTTGGACAGGGACAGAAAGGAGAGGGACTGCCGCCAAATATTCCTTTAGACCTTGGAACGCCGCCTGACATTCTGGGTTCCAGTCAATGACCTTCTTGTGAGTTGTTTTGAGGAGTTTGAAGAATGGGGCGCACTTGTCAGTAAGTCGAGAGATGAATCGAGAAAGGGCGGTTAACTTGCCCTGGAGACACTGGACGTCTACCTTATACTTTCGGGTCCGACAGGTCAAGGATGGCCTGTACCTTGTCTGGGTTAGCCTCGATACCTCGCTCGCTGACGATGTAACCCAGAAATTTGCTGGCGGTGACTGCAAAGAAACATTTTTCTGGGTTGAGGCGCATACCATAGGCCAGGAGGATGGTTACTATGATCCTGAGGTTTGCCACATGTCCGCTGGCCTTTATGCTCTTGACTAGCATGTCGTCCACATAGACCTCGATGATTTTTCCCAGATGCTCAGCGAACATTGCGTTCATCAACCGCTGATAAGTTGCACCGGCGTTCTTCAGACCAAAAGGCATGACATTGTAGCAGTAAAGGCCTTTGTCGGTGGTGAAGGTGGTGCATTCTTGGTCGCTGGGGTGCATTTTGATCTGATTGTATCCAGAGAAGGCATCCATCATGCTGAGGAGTTCGTGTCCGGCGGTTGCATCGACCAGCTGATCGATACGAGGTAGCGGGAAACTATCTTTTGGGCATGCCTTGTTTAGGTTTTTGAAGTCGACGCACATCCGCCACTTGCCGCTGGGCTTCTTCACCATTACCAGATTTGAGATCCATTGGGGGTAGATGACCTGGCGGATGAATCCAATGTCCCGTAGTTTGGCGACCTCCTGTCCGATTGCCCGGTATTTTTCCTCATCAAAGGCCCTCCGCTTCTGCTTGATAGGATAGAAAGAGGTTTGATGGTCAGTTTATGGGTGATTATTTCAGTGGAGATGCCAGGCATGTCTGCATAGGACCATGCAAAGACGGTGGCGTTGTCACGTAAGAACTGAGTGAGTTCTGCCTCCACTTCTGGGTCTAGCTGGGAGCCTATGCGGACTGTCCTCTCAGGATGCTCGTCTGAGATGCAGACGGCCTTCAGTGACGTGTCCGGGTTGACCGGCTCCTTCATTACATATTTCTTCTCTTCATCTCTAGGATCCTCAAAGATATTCGGTGGTGGTGGGTCATTACCCACTGTCAGGATTTCATGGCGGCGCGTTGACCGCGCTACAGATGTTGAATAGCATTCTCGTGCCAGCTGTTGGCTTCCCCTCACACAGCCTGTGCCATTGGGCGTGGGGAACTTCATGAGAAGCATGTATCCGGCAATGATGCACTTGAGCTTATTAAGCGCTGGTCGACCAATGATGGCGTTGTACGAACTGGGACAGTCGACGATAATGAATTCCGTGTGCACCTCCGCCATACAGGGACTAGTGCCAATAACTAGTCGCATGTAATCCGACCCTAGTGGTTGTGTGATGTCTCCGGAGAAGCTGAGCAGTGGCTCATGATCCTGGAGTAGTTTCTTGTTCCGCTTGAGGTGGTCGTAGCACCACTGAAGATGACGTTGACAGCGGATCCGCTATCTACCAAGATTCTCCCCACCGAGAATTTGCCAAGAATGGCATCGACTAAGAATGGGTCGTCATGGGGTAAATGTACTCCGCGCTCCTCCTCCTCTGAAAAGGTGATAGGTTCCCATCCTGACTTCGGGAGTTTGGCGGATCTTTCATAGCGGATGTTGCAAACCTCCTTTGGGTGGTTAGCGCGTGCATAGCGCTTTCTTGCCCTGTGAGACATGCTGGTGATTGGAGCACCGCCATCGATGGTGTTGATGCGGCCCAAGGTTTCTACGTTGGCAATCACTGGCGGTGGTTGGCGTACCTTGAACTGCTCCAACTTGCCGTCACGGTATAAAGTCTCAATGGCTGTTTTGAGGGCGTTGCAGCTGTTTGTATTGTGGCCGCTGTCCGCGTGGTATTTGCACCACTTGCCGGTGTTCCTGGGTTTGCCCGTTTTGGGTACTTTGGAGGGGGTGGCGGTGGGATCTGATCCTTGCACTGATTATAGATATCTTCATATGAGGCCGTTAGGACCGTGAAAACTGCATACCGCTGTGAGGACTCCGTCTGCTTGTTGTTGTTGTCCCCATGAGTTGGGCGGTTTCCCTTATAAAATGCTGTCCCTTCTGCCGCTTGGTTTGGTGGCCGCCCTGCTGCCACTCTCTTTTCTTGTCAACTGGCGGAGCTGAGGGGGGTTTATCAGCGGCTTCCTGGTGATTGGAAGATGGTTGTGCTGATTTTGCTGGCGTTGCTGGTGGTGGTGTTTCTCCATATGTGATGAATTCCGCCTGGGCGTGAATGACCGCCTCACTCATGACGTGGTCGTACGTTGCATTGGGATGGTTGTAATTGAGGTGATAGAGGAACGGTCCCTTGAGGAGTCCCTTCCTGAAGGCTGCCGACGCCATAGTTTTGTCCAGGTCGCGGCACTGAGATGCTGCCGCTCGCCATCTTGTGACAAAGGCCTTCAGTGACTCGTCCTCCCCCTGTTTGACGCTGAACAGCTGACTTGTGTTGTGATGTCCGGCGGACAATAGGATGAAGCGGGAGAGGAAAGCATGCGACAGTGCATGGAATGAGCCAACCGATCCTGGCGGACATTCAAAAAACCAGTTCATCGCCTCGCCGTCCAATGTTTCGCTGAACAGATGGCACAAGGTGGCGTCGTCGAATCCCTTGTTGTTGGTGACCTTCTTGAAGGTGTCCATGTGGACAAAGGGATCGGTCATTCCGCCATATGGCGACATTTTTGGGGTCTTTGCATATGTTGGCCTGACGGCCTGTAGGATCGCGGCGGAAAAGGGGCCGGGTCTGGAAGTGAACAGCGGGTTCTGAGTTGATGTCGGGACGCCCGTCTCCGCCCGGATTAACCTCTGCTCCAGTTGGTGCATCCTTTCCAATAACTGGGCGGTTGTATCGCCGGCGGAATCGGCCTGACCCCCCCGCCGAGTTGGCTTGCGCCTAGGTATGGGCGGATCATCCTCGGTCCTTGCCCTGACATTCAAGCTGTTGGCGTGCGGAAGGGATTCCGCCGTTTGTTCTAACATTAGTTGGGGTATGGGCGGTGGTCCCATTCCTGACAACCCTGGTGGGTTCAGCGGTACGTGCATTTGTATGACTGGCCCTGGCGCTGCCGTGCCGGCGCTGGGTCGACTACGCCTGGTACTGCGTGACTGTTCGCTCTGTGCCGGGCGGTCGGTGGCCGCCAAAGTGTTTTTTAGTTCCTCAAAACGTGTCATGAGCGCAGCCACCTGTTTTTGGGCTTCGGCCTTCTCTCTACGCTCCTCCTCACGCTCCCTGTTTGCCTTATGAAGATCCGCCAGTGCTATCTCGTACATGGTGACGAGATCCTGGCCTGACGGGCGGCTGCTGCCTGGGTTTGCCTCACCACCGGGATTGGCCGGGGTTGTGAATAGTGCGCGGTTAACGCCGATCGCGGGGTCGGAGGGCTGGGGAATGGCGGGGAGCTCCGCCTGCTCTTCAGCGTTTCCCCCGCTGTCGTTAGTCATGGTGATTGTAGCGGGATGACCTTTAGTTCAAGGATTCCCACAGACGGCGCCAATGTTAATGTCAAAGTCTAGCGGTAGCCAAACCTTAGTTAACGCTGATCCGGTGGGCGGATCGATACTTGTATTTATGTTGTGATTCCCGTTACCTGTCAAGTAAAATACAACGGGCGTCAGAGGGAGACCGCGCTGGGCGGTCTTCAACTCTCCGATGCCTAAGTTAGTCAATGTATTTATGTTGACAAAGTAACAGTAGGTAAATATTGAATGCGTCATTAATGAGGAGAGAGGAGAGAACCTTTTATAGGTGAGGAAGAGACTGATCTTGTCTTTGTTTTCGATGTGGGACTGATATGCTTCAGTTCTAGTTTCAGAAGCTTCTGATGCTAACTTGGCGCGGCGCGTGGCGACGCGTTGGTGGCGATCTGGAGGCGGTCCGACGCCGAGGCTGTAGCCCGCCTGGCAGTGTGTTCGCATGTCATTCCCTTGGTTGGAATTAGTACCTTTGGCGGTACAATGAGCATGGCCCATTATAGCTAATTATGCTTGCAAATGTACATGTATGTACAGAGTCTTCTCTCAAGTAGGAGTAGCAGTGTGCTTCCCTTCCTGTCTAAAGTGTGAAGTTATGTGATTTCATTACAAGTAAGCGTCTGTTCTCATTCTTATGAAGAGCTAAACAGCCTTTTGCTGTTTACCTGAGAATGAGGCTCTGATTATCTCTTTAGTCTGTAATTATGTTCAAATAAATAATTCTAGATTACTCATCCACCTCGTCTTTATATTTTGATGTTTTAAGTTTGATATTTGATGTTTTAACCATGTATATCTGTGTCTGCCTTGACTCCTATACCATTTTTAAGGTCTAAATCTTCTTTTTCCTAAAGAAAAATTGCCTCAGCTTAAGATAGAAACAAGCAGCAATGATTTCGCCTGTTAAAGTAACCGCTAGGCAGGGAGTCATTAGGTGAAAAACTTGGGCATGTTGAAGGCTAGATTTGTTTTTGTGAAGAGTATGAACAAGGTTTCCTAAGAAAAAGCAAGAGTTGAACCTAAAAGTCAGCATAGGACATATTAGGCACTAGTTTAGAAAAGACTACCCTTATAGGTCTTTTCCCCAAAAGAGTTGTGTAAATGGGCACAATACAAACTTGTTGGTGCAAGTGGGCAAAAAAACTTGTGATTTCTGGGTAAACAGGAATTAACCCTATTATTTATTTGGATTAAACCTCGAAAGCTTTCAAAATTCAAAACATTTTCATTTTTCACTAATTATTGGGGGCAAATATGATTACTGGGGGGCAATAATCATATAATTTATTTGGACAAACCTCCGAAAGCTTTCAAAATTCAAAACATCTTCATTTTTACTAATTATTAGGGGGCAATAACATGATTACTGGGGGCAATAAATTCAAATGTAGGAATCCGGTCACCAGTCCGGTGAACGGTCGTGTGATTCCGGTCACCAGTTGCCGAAGTCCATGGCCTGCCACTGGTCACCGGAGCACAGCAATGTGGAGGATGACTTTTCTCTCTAAGTGAGAAAGAAGGAGAGGGTAAAAAAAGTCCCAAAAATAAATAAAAAGAATTAATTGGGTAGTAGGGAAATAATCCCTTAGAGTGTTTTGGGTAAATGGGGTTAAAAAACTGTTAGTGGAGCAAGTGGGCAATTTCGTTGTTGAAATTGGGTAAATGCTCATTTCCCCTAAACTATAACACCTTAAAACTGTGCATTTATTTTCAGCTGTCAGATTCACTTGTCCCTCACAGTCTCTTAAAAACTGTCCCTTAGGTGAACAGGCCTTATATGTAATATGCAAAACCGACCTGTAATCTTGCATTGAGATATACTAAAAAAACAAAAAAAACCAGTGCCATACCACTTACATAGATATCAAAACAGAAAATAAGATTCCCAGTGGATCCATTCTGCTATATATTTATGTTTGGACTAAAAGAACTGGAAAATTGAAATGGAATAGTATTACTGTATAAGGTATAATTGTCATTAGTAAAGCATTCTCAATCAAAGTCCAATATGTAAAGTTAAAGTCTGATGATTCCCCAAAAAAAAAAAAGAAGTTAAATTCTGATGCATTAGCAAAGTATTATTATTACATACATTATTTGCAGGGTTTTATTCAGACCATTAAACGTAGGGGTGGGATCGGTTTGGCTCGGCATGGGAATGAGCCTATACCGAGACCGATTTCGGAATTTTCGCAGGCATACCGATTGGTCCCGAAACCGATCGATTCGGTACAGTTCGGCTTCAATCGGTTTCAACAGTTGCATATGGAGATGAACAGCTGTTTTTCGCTTTGCTTCTGGAGTTGGATCTGACCACGCGCAGGACACCACCACCCCGCCGTCTCCGTCAACCCATACCCATGTCTCACCACGAATCCCAGCAACTCAATCTGAGACAGAACTGCCACGGGAACCGCCGTCATGATCTGGTTTCAGCTTGGTTCCGTCAATTCCGTATGCTTTTCATCCATACTAGTGCTGACCCGTTTGCAGAAGTTTCGGTACGGTTCGGATCGAGATTCCGGCGAAACGACTCATCATACTGACCCGATCAGTTTCGGCTCGGATCGGATGGGATCTGTTTCGGGATCTCGGTTTGGAATTCCCAGCCCTAATTAAACGTACTATTTTGATGTACTTTTTTGTTTGGGATTTCTGCAGATGATTGGGTCCAGTTGACTGGTACTGTGTGCTACGTCCGGTGATAAGCGGTTCAAAGCAATTATGGATGGTTTCCTATGTTGCTGGACTTGCTGCCATGGATTGGAATATTGTCTTGTTGGTGGGTTGCTGCTCGGTGGGTTTTCTTTTTCAGATGTGGTTAGGCTAGCCCAGGCGCGGAGCTAGAAATTGATCTCAATTAGGGCATTTAAAAGTTTTTTTTTTTGTTTAATTGAAACTTAAACTTAAAATATATCAAAATTGTAATAAAAATAATAATTAGAATAAACTTATGAAAAGAACAATTTTTTTTTGTACTAAAAAGATCAATATTTTTTTTAAATTACATATTTTATTGATCGAACTTATAGTTTTTAGATTTTAGACAATTTTTCATAATAGAAATATAATTTATCTTTGAACTTTGAAACTATATGAAAGAATACTATTAATATTTTTTTTGCTGAGGAAAAATAATAGTATTATTGTTAGAAAAAGAAAAAAAATATTAGCACATTGCTGAGAAGAAATAATGGTATTAATGTTAAAAAAATAAATAAATAAAAATAGCACGATGCTGCTACCATAATTCAAACCAGGGACCAGCCTCACATACATATATGCCTCTACCACTACAACAAGGCTTCATTCAATGTTGTTATGAAACCAGATACATATATATACTAAAACCTCACTGGGGCACGGAAGCCACTGTGCTCCAATGTGGCTCCACCCTTGGGCTAGCTGATGGTTTCATGTTGGTGTCTCGAGAAATAACATCCACCTCAGTGTTCCCCATTTTCCGAAATGTGTTAGCTAATAATAGAAAGAATGAAGAGGCTGGCTATTCTATTAGCCTTATCTAATATACTAGATGATCGTGCACGAAATTGTATATAAGTTTAGAAGCAAAGGAGAATCAATCCAAATGGTCAGAGAATGTATTTCAGTTGGTTCTTTATTTATGAGAATTTATTTCAGTTGGTTAGTATTACAACGGATTTTTAAATTTTA
>JANPXK010000554.1:0-31881 GCA_024704745.1 Rosa lucieae
CATCATATCCCCTATGTCATCATAATCCCCCATATTTCATCCAATAGGTCCTCATTGTCCTCAAATAGGCCCTCATCACCATGACCATCGACTTCCAGATCCAGGTCATCTAAATGCTGGTCTTGTGTATCATTTGTGTCAGTGTCCTCTAACCATTTGGCCAGGTCTTGGTTTGCTTGAGCTTGTTGACGATTCTCTTCTTCTCGGACATGGTGGTCAAAGCGCTTCATCAGCTCTCTTTCCTGAGTAGTCATCCCATACATCTCGACCGCAGATTGAATCTTATGGAACTTCTTCAAATACTTCAAATCTCTGTCCGAGATCGGGATTTCCTCATCACTGACTTTAAGCTCTATGCCCTCTTGGACAGCCTGGTAAGCAATTTTTAAACCAAGGCTAGAATCCAAGTCCAACAAAAGGGTTGCTGACTTTGGGCATTCAGCGATCATATGTAACGTATCCATCTCCTTGTTTGTTGGCCGTATAATGCAAGAGCAGAATTCTTTCGGTGATACTCTTTCATTCTCCTAAGTCCCTTAGCTGAAAAGGGCGGGTTCAGGTCCTTGTAAAGTTTTACGTAAGGCTCTTCATCACCATTCGACTCAGAAATTTCCTCTTCTTCTTCCCCCGATGCCGGTGTACCTGATGAAGCCGAGGGTGAACGCGGTGCGTGGAGAATTTCCCATCTTTCTCTATCCATCTTCTCCATGCTTCCTCAAATATGAACGCAAATCTTTGTTCCTCAATTGTTAGGCCGAATAATTCTTCGGCCGAGTGTACACTAAAGTATTCCCTCAAATATTGTAGGTCGCTTTTCGAAATGGGAAGAGAATTATAATCAGCCTTTGTTTCCTGATCTTCCAAATAAGCTTGATATTTGGCTCTCACGCCTCTTCTCACATTAGGTGCCCAAAGTTCTTCACATCTGTTGCGATCCTACGCACATCATTTAAAAGCTTGCTTTCCTCCTTAGTCAAACCATACCAATCAATGGCCGAATGCAAAAGATGATAATTTCGCATAGTTACGAGTCCTTCCGCCGTAAAGGGTGGATCTCGATTCCTATCCACTACAACCAACGGTTTTGGGCGAGGGGCCGCTTTAAAGTGAACCTTCAATACTCCTTTCCTGCTTGAGTCAATTTGCATGTCTTCAGTATCCCGAGCTGATTTATCCACAGGAGGATCAGCGCTCTTTTTCACGTATGTTCTAAACCTTCTCGGTGCCGTTTCGTATCCAGACCTTTTAACGGGTCGCGGAGGTGGAGTTCTGGTTGTCTCGCTCAGTCGGGCTTTCTTAGCCTCGGCTACCTGCCTTTGCTGTCTTCTCAATTGTGTTTTCGTCATGGGGGCAATTGGCTGGCCCCTTGAAACACGGCCGTGCCAACGGTTGTCAGAAACCAAAGGAGGCTTGAAAGTCCTTAGTGGCCGAGGGTTTCCATCACGGTCATAGCTATCACGGCTACAACCCTCGTCCCTATGATATCTCTTTTTGTCCCTCTCGTTTCGGCCGTAATATTCTTCATCATAAAATGGCCGATCAAAGTTTAAGCGCCGCCTAACTGGCTCCCTTTCTGAGAATCTTCCGTCCGGTTTATCAAGACGATGAAACACACCCTTCGGACTTCCCCTTGGACTGTGCGGACCGTACTTGTTCGATGCATCTGGGGTCAATGGTCGCTTTGTGGTAACTTGAGAGCTGAATCTCTGTTTGTCCACCTCGGCCTTACCTACTTCGGCCGAGACAATTACTTTACCCCGAGGTTCTCCTCTGGAATGTACCTTTTCGGGTGTACTCCCTATTCTGGCTCTTGTTGGTGCACTCTCGGCTTTCTGAGCCGAATTAGAAGTTTTATCAACCTGCTCTGGCCTCTGGAGTTTCAAAACTCCTTCAAGCATGACTTCTTCCTGGCACCGAGTGCATAAAACAGCTACTTTTGGTGGCTCAAGCTTGATATTCCCAATAGTGAGTCCTCCGGCCGTTGGCTGGGTTGGTGATTGGAGCCTACCGGTAGTCTTGCTAGCATCTGCCTTTTTGCTTGGAGTATCCCCATCCTTGGGGACTCTGACATATACCATGTTTATTTGAGCTTCGGGAAATGGGTTGGTGTCAACCTTCATTGCTGGCTTACTTTCAGGGAACTTGAGAGTTCCTGCGTCAATGAGATCCTGTATCACATCACGAAAAATAACGCAGTTGTTAGTTGCATGCTTCCATGAATTATGATACTTGCAAAAAGTCTTCCCCTTGATCTCTTCGGCCTTGGGGAGTATATGGCCGAAAGAAAGTTGAATCATTTTCTCGGCCAAGAGTTGATCAAAGATCAAATCGGCCTTAGCTATATTGAAAGTGTAAGTGCGTGCGTTAACTTTTGTCGTGTTTGTGCTTTGGGTTAGTGGTGGTTTGGTTTGCTTTGGGTCAACCCGTTCCAAAGCTTTGCACACGCGGGGCTGCTTAATCACCATTTCGGCCGAATCTACTTCAACCGTGTCTTCGTTTAAGTCCACTCCAAACCTGTCAACCGCATTAACAGCCTGATTCTTGTAATACGTACCCTTTGATGCTGCCCGCTTTTGAGCTTCATCCCTCAAGATGGCATCATACCGATCGATTCTTGTCTCGAGCTCGAATAGATCATTGAAGGTAACACCTTCAAAATGTTCTCTGAATTTGAAGCTCAAACCAGCTACCGCCATATCTACGAACTCTGATTCAGGCAGTCTTACTCGGCATCGTGCTCTAGCTAATTTGAAGCGGCTTAAGTATTCTTGTGCAGTCTCATGACTCATTTGTGACGTCTTGGCTAAGTCGGCCAACCTGATCTCTTGTTGCGCTCGATAATATTGGTCATGGAAAGCTCGTTCCATTTCCCTCCAATTATTGACTGAGTTGGGTGGGAGATTGATGAACCAAGTGAAGGCTGGTCCCGTGAGGGAGTGGACGAATAGCCTTAGCTTGTTGTCGTCAGAGCTAGCCTCTCCGCACTGGGCCGTGAATCGGCCAATGTGTTCTACGGTGGATTGATATGCATCTCCAGAGAACAATGTGAATGAGGGGATACGATATCCTGCTGGGTACGGGATGGTATCAATATATGCAGGATACGGTTTAGCATAACTTGGTCTCTCTACCCGTCTTGGTAAGACTCCCATAAGATCTTCAACTAAATTTTGAAACTCATTGAGCCGAACTGGTCGGTCTTGACCTCCTCCTTGATGATTGTTCTGCTGATGGTTTTGAGCCACATTGTTGTTTACCTGGTTTGGCTGAGGGACGAATCCTTGGCCGAATCCCATTTCGGGTGGTATGCCATAAAGCGGATACGGCATCCTTGGCTGCTGTTGCATATTTGGCATCCTTGGCTGTTGTTGCATATTCATCTGGTTTGTAGCAGCCATGTTGACTTGGTTGGGTTGGATTTGAGCCTGCATGTTATGCTGGTGTCCCATGTTTTCGTGTGCTCCATTATTCCCGTTAGCCATCAATTGTTGGTAGATGAGGAGCAGGGTGTTATTGAGATTTGCCATCTGGGTACTAGTGTTATTGTTGATGCTTGCTGCCAAATCTCGACCCAAACCATCCACTGAGAGCCTTAACTCATGGACAGTCCTCCTGGACTCGTCGGCCATCATTCGAGTTATCTCCTCGGCCGAAGGGTTGAAATTTGGATAAATCCCCCATTGGTTTTGTCCAGACTGTGATGAATTTTGATGTGAAAGAGATATTTGTCCTGAAGGCATTCCAAATGGTGTCGCAGACGTAGATTCAGTCTGAATGCTTGGTACGATCATGGCCATACTCGACATTCCTATGGTTGGGGCGTTGGTAACCCCTAGGACGGCCTGGGTTGCGGCCGTAGTTCCATGACCAGTCGTGACCGCAGACGTGACCGGGGTTGTGGTATGTGATGGTGTCACACTACCTGATGTCCCTGGTCCACTACTCATGGCTGAAGTTGTTCTTATATACTTTCGCTTCGGACACTCGGCCGAGGTATGGCCGACTTCGTTACACTTAAGACAAGTATTTCCCCGGTATTTTGAGTATGGATTGGGGTGCATCCAAAAAATGACGCCTTAGTGTTTTATGTCCCACTGGGCGTGCCAAAAGATGTTTGCCTCAAAATCGTCTCGGCCGAAATGAGAGCCGAGGGACTTGTGGTTGAATGGTCCTTCTGAAATTGCGCGGGCGTGCCAACTCGCGGCCGAATGGCCGAGCGAGGTTTCTGATTTGAATGGTGCGTGATCTGACTTCTTTCAAATGATTGTAGGCCGAGGAAGGAACCCTCTCGGTCGTTAGGTTCTGATGCCTCTGTTGCAAGGACTTCGGCTAGGCGTCAATCCTGACCGGGATCTTCTATCACACTCACTTCTTGGATAAACTCAAAGGTTCGGGTGACAAGCGAGAGATCTATTGGGTGAAGATACTCGCAAATCACAGTAAAGATGAAGGTGAAGTGGATTCGGTTGTCAAAACGTTGTGAGATGATATGTATGTGAATGGCGAATCGCATCAATCCAATCCGGACTGGCCGAAAGAGATCAATGGATGATAATTCTATGTTACAAACTACTCCTAAGTGCAAAAAGTAAAGTGCATATAAAATAAAGAACAAGAAAGTAAAATGCTTGAATGTAACGACTGAGATAAAAGTAAGAAACTAAAAATGAAAACAAGTTATGAAAGTTGAATATAAGGCAAAGTACCTATGAAATAGTAAGAGAAAAGTTTGAGTAAAAGTTGTATATTGATTTGTTTGTGTGGTGCAGGACCTTTTACAATGATTTACAATGTGCTATATATACAAGTCAAAACCCTAGCTAACTTATCCTCCAAGACGTGGCATTGAAGTAGGATTCTCCTTCCTTCTAGGATTGATTCGTCTCATAAAATCCTGACTTGGTTGATATCTGAAATCTTCACAATCGAAATCCAAAATTGATTTGAACTCCTTCCTTGTGAGAATTCCTTCCATGAATGACCTCTTGACCGAATTTATTGTTTGGGCTTGGCCGAGCACTCCTAATCCTTCTCTTGACCTATTTGCGCATTCAAACCAATTTTCACCTGGTTTGTCTAAAGGTATGGCTGTATGGCCCATTTTATTAATTTTAGGTCGGCCGACCCAAAGTCTCAAATCTCGGCCAAATGGCTGAACGACATACTCTTCTTAGTCATATGATTCAAAACTTTACCTTGGTCAAACGACACCTTCAGCTCGGTCGTATCACTCAATGTCTTTTCGGCCAACTCCCCAAATGGCCTTACATTGGAGTGGCTAAATTCAGGTCCAAACAGGTGGTGGGGTTGCATGCGTCTTTTGGCGCATAGGTTATGCCCCCGTGACACGTGTGGTGATGTTATTTGTTTTTGTGTGCGGGAAAACCAATGTACTAGAGTCAGTAACATGTAATAAGGGCGTAGTGGTGAGGAGCCGAGGCGACGACGCATGACCTCTGTAACGTTCAGGCATGTCGGACACGTGGTGAGATCTGGAGTCGAAGTCCATACACGTCCAACGGTCCCAGTGTTCTCGAGGTCCCTATATAAGGATAGAGGAGAGATATGGAGATGGTTACTGTTTCTGCGTTCGCGTTGGAGATTAAGATAAGAACTGGGTGAAGTTGGGACCGTTGGTGTGCAAAAAGCTCGGAACTTTTAGTGAGGTGGTCGGAATTTTCGTGTTGTGGGCATCGTTGTCTCTGTGTTTCGATCAGAGGAGTGAACAGGTACGCCGTTTCTTGACCTTTCTGGGTTTATCTGGGGGCATTGGTGTGCATGGGTCTTGTTAAGGGTCATATTCGGGGAGTGAGATTTACTGGCCGGTTCTGGGTTACGTTAGGTCCGGCGAGGTTTTGGAAAGGTTGAATTTCGGGTTGAGCTGAGCCTGTTGTTGTTGCTCTAAGTAGGTTGCGAAGATTTGAAATTTTTCGGGGGAGTGTCGAGGAAGGTGATAGATAAAAACTACTGACCAGTTATTTGCATCGTTCGTCGTATGGAGTGGGAGAATCATAGTCACGGTAGGCGAGAGGGTTTCTCTCATGGAAGGGAAGGAGCTTCTCGTGGTGGTGTCGGCGCCTCTCGCTGGGTGGCGAAGGTGGTCCTTGAGGTCGTGGCGAGGGTGTTCCCCGTTGGGGCGACGTGGGTGGTTCCAGAGGAGGTGGTGAGGGTGCTTCCCGAGGAAGCGGTGAGGGTTCGTCTCGTGGAGTTCCGAATAGGGTTGGGCAACCCGTGGTTCCCGATATACTTGATGTGGAGGATGTTGAAGTATTGGAGGTGCCGCATTCACCACGGGGGCGGTTACTCCTTGGCGATATACCTATTGATCAACCCGGTCCGAGTATGACGGAGGAGCAGATTGCCTAGATGAGGACCATTTGGGAGATTCCAGACAACATCTTGTTGCACCCTTTGAGGGATAGTAAAACTTTTAGCCACCCCGAGGTGGAGTGGGCATGCTTTTACGAATATCAGCTCAAGTATGGGTTGATGTTTCCGATACCGGAAGAGCTACAATATCTGCTGTCCTGCCTGAATATATCGGTAGGGCAGCTATCGCCCAACTCGTTGAGGCAAATAATGGGAGTGTTGCTGCTATGGAAACTTAGTAGATTGTTGTATCCCAGCATTGGCGAGTTTAATTCGATGTTCAAGATGCAGTACTCGACGAAAGCTGGCGATAGCGGATGTGTAAATTTTAGGGCACGCGGCTGCGCTATTATTGAGGACCTGCCGTCAAACATTTATGCTCGCTGGCGGGGAAGGCCGTGCTTGGTAGGAGGCCGGTGGCAGAATCCGGATATGGTGCATCGGGCCCCGACCAGTTTCCAACCCATCTGTGAGTATCGTGATTGCATTTTTGGTGGGTTTTGCCTTTGGTGTATACTAATAGCATGTCTTTGCATCTTAGTGAGGCAGGAGGTTGATTTGACCACGCTGGAGCAGAGACGAGTGGCAAGGGCGATGAGTGCATTTCCCAAGGGGGCGAGGGGGTTTTATCGCTTATGCAGGCTCCCGGTTTACAAGAGATTTGGTTTAGGGAGGCGTTCGGGTGAGGGGTTGCTCTTTTTTTTGTTTAGTGTTTAATTATATGCTGTGTTGTGGCTGCGCTAACATTGCACATTCTATTTTGTAGCGGAGATGCCGAACGAGGCTCCTAGCAAGAGCGACGCCCCGTACCCCGATGTCGATCCCGCTACCATTATTGAGGGGTTGTTGAGAGAATCGGAGACGGCGAGGCGGGTTAATGTTGATCTTCTGGATAATGTGCACGTAACTGATCATTGGGTGAACATGCTGTTGCCCGACGAGGTGTATATGAGGTTTCCTGATACCATTTTAGAATATCTCAACTAGCGAGCTGAGGAAGAGGCCGGTGTCGAGGGGCATGAGGCTCAAGATGCTCGGGAACCGCCGCAAAATCCCCAGGGGTAGCCAATGCAGGTGGGTGAAGCGGGCGAGCGCCCTTAAGTACATGTTGGTGAGCACCAGTCCCCCAAGACTCGGGAGGTGGCGAGACAGTCCCCCCGGGTCTCGGCAGGAGGGGTGGATCTTAGTGACGTGGCTCGGGTCAGCCCATTTTTAGGAGAAGATGAACAAGGCCTTCTATATGGTATCGCCGTGGGTTGGATTGACCAAGAGAAGATGGTGGGGGATATGCAGACCAAGAAGGCAGCGAGATCGCAAGCCAGTGCTGCTAGTGGTGGTCGAGGTGCTGGGATCGTGATCCTAGAGCAGGCTGTACTGGAGCGTGTATCGGGCCATGCTGGAGGTCGCTAGGCGGAGGGTGCTATTGGTTAGTGGGAGGCCTGCGTGGATACCGAGGGTAAAAATGTTGGAGAGCGAGACGGGGTGGAGGAGAGAGATCGAGTGGAGAAGTGGACACGTAGTGCCGAGGGCGAGACTTAGCTTATGTATTTCTTCGTTTAGTGCTAGCGATAGGCTTTTCTTTTCTGTTAATGCTTTGAGTTTTGTTGAGACATTTGATCGAGTGGTCTGGTTTTTGAAATGTCCGCTTGGCATTGGGACGCGAAAAGTTTATTGGGAATAGACATTGTTGGGTGATAGCCGCTCGTTCGTTGAACTCATTTATTGCTTTGTCGATTGGTTGCCTTGTCATTATTGCAGGTCATTAAAGTGACGCGACGATTGGTCATCCGGAGATGGTTAATGGCGGTGGGTTGTCATTATAAATAGGCAGGGGAGAGGAGGTATGTTGATCATATTTTCAACATGGCGTTTTCCTTGTTTATCATTGTGCTCCTACTTCTGAAATCTTTTCTTCCTTTGGGCGGTGTGTGTTTCCAGATTTCTGGGCTTTATAGCTTAATCTCATCTTGGGTTATAGGTTTTATAGCCTAATCTCACAGGGATTCGGTTTCATCACCCACTTGGGGATTGAGCAATTTGTACCCCTGCGGAACTGAAAATCAAACCAAGTGAGAAACCCAAGGTCAAAGATCACTGGAGGGGCGGCGGGCTACAACGATGAAGATCGGGTGGCGATATGGCAGAGAGTGGTGTGGTGCAACTGCCCCCAAGTCATTCCCACGGGAGCCCGGCAAGCCTATCAATCCTCCAATTCAGTGATCTTCTTCCGAAGCTCCTCATATTCCAAAGAATCAGACTTGGTTGGAGACAGCTTGAACCGGACTCGGGAGGATAAGTGAGAGTAGTTGCATGTGTATCGCATTTGTATGAATATGTAATATGTTGTCGTGTATCGTATTTGTATGGAGTATCAATTGGTGTATCGCTATTGGCCGTAAAGCCTTTTATAATAAACATTCCCTTTTGGAATATGTATTACCTTTCATTGTGCTATCGCCTTTTATTTCTGTGAGCTTTGCATTGTGTATCACTAGCCATCATCGGTGAAGTACGAGTGTAAGCGCCATGTTTCATGGCGAGGCAGTATAACATCGGTGCTGGAGGCGGGAGCGAGTGGCGAGGCTTTAACATTGGGTGATTCCGATTGGCGTGGCATTTCGTTGGCATTGGCCGATGCTGTCTTACATCGCATATCGTTGCAGTTTTTAAGGGGCTCATGAATCGTGATGTGTCGCGTGGTAATAACTTTGTTCGTGGCGATGTATCGCCCACCATTCATTTAGTGGCCTTATGGCGAAGTATCGTGTGGCGTTTATGTAATTCATGAGTAGGAGCATTCATGCATTCTTTAATGGCGGTGTATTGCATGTTGTTAACATTCATTCATTGGTAGGAGCATTCATTCATTCGTTGATGGCGGTGTATCGCATATCGTTAACATTCATTCTTTGGTAGGAGCATGCATTCATTTATTAATGGCGGTGTATCGCATATCACTAACATTCATTCATTGATAGGAGCATTCATTTATTCGTTGCGAAGTATCGCATATCAATAAGATTCATTCATTGATAGGAGCATTCATTCATTCGTGGCGAAGGATCGCATATCGGTAACATTCATTCATTGATAGGAGCATTCATTCATTTGATCACGACTGGCAGCGCAAGGTTTCGCGAGGGACAACATTGTGCTGTATCAGCGGAACCAACCTTGAACGATATTGCATTGACATTATAAAGCACGTAGGCAGTAAATTAGGATTGCTATACAGCGTGCCCTTGCCTGTTGCGTGTTATGATGGCCAGCGTAAGGCCTATGGCGATAGTGACGAGAGAAAAATGTTTGACCGATCATAGATCGGATGGCTATAATCATTAGCATTCGCTTAATGCGATGGGTGTGGCAAGCAGGAGTGTTGCATTCGTTGCGATAACATTCAATGCATGGGTAATATCATATCATTCAATACTGTGTGAGGGCAGCTACAAAATACATTTGACTAAGAAAAGTAAAAGGAGATAATATTGATGCTTAAACGCATGAGAGGGGGGAGGATGGCATTGTGGAGACTAGACTGGATTCCTTGCTCTACCTGGGGTAGTGGCGGAGGTGTTGGGCGTTCCATGGATGTGGGAGGGTGATACCATCTGCTCCCCTCAAATAGAAGGTAGCAGGTCCGACGGCCTCGGTGATTTCATACGGCCATTCCCAAGTGGCCTTGAGTCCTGTTGGGGTTGGCATTGTCTCCTTCATCATCCAATCCCCCGACGGAGAGGAGGTGAGGCCTGACTCTGGCATTGTAGTAGCGAGCGATATGCTGCTTGTTGTTGATATTTCAGAGATTGGCTCGTTCGCGGCACTCTTCCAAAAGGTCCAAGTCGATGTTCAACCCTTCCGAGTTGGTAAGTGGGTCGAAGCATGCGACCTTCTCTCTATGAACCTCCTGCTCAACAGGGATCATGGCCTCGGTTCCGAATGAAAAGCAGAAAGGGGACTCGCCATTGGCCTCTGTTGGGGTCGTTCTTATCGCCCATAGCACTTCCTGGAGTTTTTCGGCCCATTAGCTCTTGGCATCTTCGAGCCTCTTCTTCAAATTCTACTTGATTATATTATTGACAGCTTCAACTTGGCAGTTTGTCTGTGGGTGTGCGGGGAAGGGGTATCAGATCTGTGTGTCGTACTGGCCAACTAAGTTCCTGAGCGTATCATTATCAAATTGGGCACCGTTATCGGTGATGATTGTCTCGGGGATTCTGAAGTGGCAGTAGATGTTTTTCCACAAGAAGTTAATGGCCTTGGCAACTATGATCGTGGCTAAAGCCTCGGCCTTGACCCACTCGCTGTTGTAATCCACTGCGACAATGGTGAATTTGAGCTGTCCGGTGCTGGTGGGAATTTGCCGATGAAGTCTAGACCGCACTGGCAGTATGCCCAAGGGGCGATGATGATCGAGAGCGGTACCGATGGGGCAAGAGGGGAGTTGGCGAACTAGTGGCACTTAAGGCAGGCGCTAGCAATACCTTTCGCGTCTTGCTCGATTGTAGGCCAATAGTACCCCGTACACAGTGCCTTAAACGCCAGGTTTCTCGCACCCGCTTGATTGCCTCAAACTCCGCTATGTAGTCATAGCAGGATTCGTTGCCCCTCCTCGTGAGATGCACTTCAACAGGGGGAATGACCTTCCCTTCTTGTACAGTTTTCCCTCTCGGACAGTGTACAATGTTGCTCTTCTGCGGAGCCTAGTGGCGATAGTCTTGTCCTGGGGCTCGATACCCTTGGAGAGGTAGTCGATAAACGGGTCCATCTACAAAGGCGGACGCTCGCTCTCGGTCAAGAATATTTCCTAGAATGGCTTATCGATACTCGGTTTGTTCAGGATTTCTAGCTTGAGGTTTCGCATATCGGTGTTTAGGGGAGACATTACCAACCTGGCGACAGCGTCTGCCTTGCTGTTATGTGCCCGCGGGATCAGGGTGATTGTATGGTTGGTGAGACATCGCTGGAGTAAAGCCTTGGCGAGGGATTAGTAGTGGGATAGATGTGGCTCTTTGGCTTAGAAATCGCCACCGACTTGGTTGACGACGAGCTGTGAATCACTAAAGATTGCTAGTCTCGTGACTCCTAACTCCTTGGCCAACTGGATGCCAGCGATCAGCGCTTCGTAATTGGCTACGTTGTTTGAGGCCTTGAACTTGAATTGTAATGCATACTCGTATGTGTTCCCTTATGGGTCAGTCAAGACTACCCCGACGCCACTAAGCTTACTGTTGGAGGATCCGTCGACGTGAAGAGTCCATATGGGGGTTGTGTGGGATTCCGAGACAGTCTGGCCCGAGGATTCAGCATCTTCTCGGGGTATGAATTTAGCGATGAAATCTACAGCGGCAAATGTTTCTAGCGCCAAATGTTTCAGTTGTCTCTAAAGGAGTTCGATCCAGTTGAACACGGGATGTATCGGTTCGTTACTATCGCTATCGGTCTCACTTATCTGCAAAAAAAACTAAGGTCAGAGGGAAGACCGGGTGTGCTGGCCTTCAACGCTCCGATGCCTAAGTCAGTTTCGTATAAGATAATGATAATGGAAAGTGATTGTAAACAATTACCTCTTTGGGTTGTTGGAGATGACCTTAATGTAGGAGATTTGTGGGAGCTTGGTTCCGTTTCTTTCGGTGTGGGACGCTCAGGGTTCCCGATATCGCCCCAAGGGGTATCGGGACCCTCGGCTGGGAGTTTACCTCGCTTAGGTATAGGCGATATGAGTCTTGTGCTTCCGATACTTGTGCCTAGGAGGTATGTGCATACCAATAATACCTGCTGCTAATGTGCCTGCAAGGATTGACGTCCCAAATACTGGAAGTAACGCTGCTCTTGAGGTACCAGGAGATGGTGCCATTGCCCATATTGGCAATGATGTGGCATCTATGGCCACAGGTCCTGCGAGGAAGAGCGGTAGACTGATTGGTTCAAAAGATACTTGCCCTAGAAAGAGAGAAAACGAGGCATAAACGAATCTTTTGATCATCGATACTCAAAATCTGTCCCATGAGAATGTTTCAGATTATGGTTATGTCCAAGAGACATTATTGGGGAACGCCTCAATGTCAAAACCTATCCCTGAGAACGTTGAGATCTCTGTAAATTACACTAGTGTACATGGGACATGGGAAAAAAACTCCATCATCATTAATGATGTATTCGCGTATTCTGTAGCGCGTGAGATTATTGAGACAGATGACATCGAATCACGCTCTATTGATGAATGCCAACATAGAGCTGATTGGCCAAAATGGAAAGATGTGATCCAGGCTGAACTTGATTCTCTAGCGAAGAGAAAGGTAGTCGGGCCAGTTGTGCCAATACCACTAAACACCAAACCAGTTAGTCATAAATGGGTATTCGTTAGAAAGTGTAATGAGATAAATGAGATTGTAAGGTACAAAGCTCACCTTATGGCGCGAGGCTTCTCACAACACTCTGGAATCGACAACGAGGAGACCTATTCTCCTGTAATAGACGTCATTACGTTCCGCTACCTTGTCAGTTTGGTAGTTTCTGAAAAACTGAACATGCGGCTTATGGATGTGGTTACCGCGTATCTATATGGGGATCTAGATATAGAGATTTATATGAACATTCCGGATGGACTTTAGTTACCCAAGTCAAGTGGCTCTAAACCACGGAGTGCATTTGTAATAAGATTGAAACGCTCACTATATGGATTGAAGCAATCTGGGCGGATATGGTATAACCGTCTAAGTGACTACTTGATTGGGAAGGGATATGTTAACAATGAACTATGCCCATGTGTGTTCATAAAAAGAACAAGTTCCGGATTTGCAATAGTAGTGGTTTGTGTTGATGACATGAACATAATTGGCACCTTTAAAGAGTTAAGCGAAATCGCTGAACACTTGAAATCTGAGTTTGAGATGAAAGACCTTGGGAGAACACGGTTTTACCTCGATTTGGAACTTGAGCACCGTGAAGATGGTATCCTGATTCATCAATCATCTTCTACCCAAAAGATGCTTAGGCGTTTCAATACTGACAAAGTTAAGCCTTCAAGCACGCCAATGGTCGTCCGTAGTCTTGATCCAAAGATAGATCCATTCCGTCCAAAAGATAGGACGAAGATGTGCTAGAGGCGGAAGTGCCCTACCTAAGTGCAATAGGCGCATTATTGTACTTAGCTCAATGCACAAGACCGAACATCTCTTTCGCCGTGAACTTGTTAGCTAGACAAAGCTCTGCACTAACACGACGCCATTGGACTGGTGTTAAAGATATCTTTCGATACTAAGTAGTACGATTGATATAAGCTTGTTTTATCCCTATAGAGAGACGATGGATTCAGACCCATCATATGTCAAGAACGCCACTAACAGTGGTTTGCGTTCCCTCTCCCCATACCAAAATGACATAAGTATTTTGGAATGATAGGACCCACTCCGAATTTCACCATGAAATTTGAAGTGGCCATGCGGGGCCCACCTTAGAAGAAATTCTAGTAAAAATTTGGCCAAACTTCCCCTAAAAGTGGACTATCCAAAACCTATATAAAAATATTTATACTTCTAATATCAAATACTATCCTCAACTCCTGGAGCCACTCTGCTTCCCAAGTCACAACATCTTCCATTTCACAAGTACAAGTATCAACTTGATAACATTAATCGCACATGTTATCAGAGCAATTCTAGTTCACTAGGTAAACAAGGAAAACAAAAATAAAATGAATACGCGGAAGCTATGCTGATGACTATGCCTCGACTCCATGTACACCCGACCTTAACTAATCTAGCCTGCACATTGGGCATTTGAAATCGAAGGGCCCATGGGAAAGTAATTGAAAAACATGTTAGTGTGAGTGGACAAAAATAAATAATCAACATAATTTAAATGAAGCAAAGCTTTAATACTTTCCCACGTAGTTAAACTTATAAAATCTCAATGCATGCAACGTTTAGAAAAAAAAAACATATTTCCTTATTCTTAATGCCTCAGGTATACTCAATTTGTTTAATATTCTAATCCTCACTATATTAAGCTCAGCAGTACTTCAACCACAATCTCAGTTGTAAGTTTGTTAGAACAGTAGAAGAGTTGTAGCCACTTGATTTCATTTCGTACTATATTTACTGGTGTAAGGGTATAGGCTCACAACATCGTTCACCGGGAGATAAATTTGAGCTACTTATTACTACAGCTGGATTCAGTGCCGCAGCTGTCAGGTGAAAATCATGAAGGAAAGTAACTCATATGTGCTGTGAATATGTTGCCAGTGAATAGCATTGGGAAGTGTTTGATCTAATGTATAGAGTCCATATTTACAAATTTATAAGTTGGATCTGGAAGCCATCATGTCTTGTGGCATTGAAAATGTGGTTTCAACATTGTTTATTAAGATTCAGGCATATTAGGGGTCTGGTATAACTTATTGTAAAGGTTTTGTATGAGCAAAAACTGTTGATATATTGCCTCTTCATAAACAGCGGAGAATTTCTACTTGAGTGGTAATGGTACAGTTGACATGGAGTAGTAGCTCCCAAGCATTGTGGTTCTATTAGGATCTCTATGGACATGGAGCGACTACAAGTCCACAATTGAGCTATCTCATAAGCAGGAACTGTGGAAAATGTTCTGCTTTTGTTTAAAAGAAATTTCCTAAACTAACATAGAGCACCATTGTTTTATCTCATTTCTAACTTAATTAGATGAATTCCTCAAGACTTGGTCCAGAACCAAACGAAATCTGAGGTTTCAAGTATGAAATTCGTGATATCCCTTTGGCTTTGATAGCATTCCATTATCTGATTCAAGGACACAAGCACTCCTATTGTGAGAACTATGGTCCAACCCAGTTACTCGACAATCACTTAAAATGTAGAAATCCCTCTATTGATTCTACAATTTCATTTTCGTAGAAAGTAATGGCTACATTGTGGCAAGCTGAAGATGAATAATAACGCCATTTCATTTTTGGCTTGGGCACTGGAATTGCAATGAAAATAATTTGTTTCTTCTCATATTAATAGTCTTATAGACTTTTCTGTGCTGATCATGTAAGCACTCCTATTGTGAGAACTATGGTCCAACCCATTTACTCGACAATCACTTAAAATGTAGAAATCCTTCTATTGATTCTACAATTTCATTTTCGTAGAAAGTAATGGCTATGGCTACATTGTGGCAAGCTGAAGATGAATAATAACGCCATTTCATTTTTGGCTTGGGCACTGGAATTGCAATGAAAATAATTTGTTTCTTCTCATATTAATAGTCTTATAGACTTTTCTGTGCTGATCATGTGGTAAATGACATTGGTTTCAGGACTAATACTGATCCAGGAAGTGTAGGTTCATGATACAAGCAGAGCATATATATAAATATTACAATACCCAAGCAAACTATCTCACAAACAACTCATAGCAAGGTCTAGTTGACAAAAAAAAAAGGACACAATAAACAGACAACAACAATCTCACAAACCATGAGGCGTACGAGAAGAAGAGTAAGCATTTGCAACACCTCTTTTAAAGCTCTTTCCAACTGTGTCTTAAAGGGGGTAGAGTGCTAGTTGGCTCTTCTATCTTGCAAAACTCATAAAGCTTTATCAGAACCCACCAAGACCTATTTTGGAAGAGCAATAGTGTCTCACTAATCCTACTTCACACGTACCTCTCTGTACTTGCTGGTCGTGTTTGGTATTCCTTTGTAAGAGGAGGCGCCGGAGCCCTTGGCAAGACCAGTGTGATCGTTCCAGTAGCTCCCAACAGTCCCAATTATGGCCATCTCATCAGGGCTTCTACTAGGTGACTTCAGCGGTGAAGATGAAGCTGAAAATTGTCTCAGCTCTTCAACTGTTAATGCACCTAAAATTGGTCTATCTTCGTGGCTTGTTCCTGAGTGTGGTGAACTATTACATGCAACTTAAATGTAGTAGGGAAATATTACAAGCACCGTAAAAGAATCTTTCCTCGAATGAAGGTTTATCCCACATTTATTTGCATTACAGGTTATAAATTAAAGTTAGAGAAATGCATGGATTAATATCAATTTTAAAGCATCATTCTTTTTCATTAGGAGCTATTCCAAAATAGCTTCGTCGTTTTTACTTTTTTTTTATATTTATTTTTTGGTTTCAGTCGGAGTTGTTTAAGGAAATTGGAATGTAGAGAGTATTGGGAGAATAGTTGTGTGTATTCACTGATAATAGGAGCCCTATATCTAGGGATTACAAATAAGTACATAATCTTGGAGTACAAGGATTCCTAATCTAACTCGGAGTATGAAATCTCTCCTATTACAACTATAGAACTAATCCTAGTTTGACAAGGCACACTAAATGTCAACACTCCCCCTTGTGCCTCTCAAACTTGATGGTGATTGTTTGATCGTTGCCTCGTTAAAAACTTTGCACGAGTAATAAAAACCTTGTGGGACAAAAACAACCTCGAGGAGGAGAAAAAGAGTACCTTCACTCTTTGAGATCGAACATGTAGACATCATACCTCCCCCTAATGTCGACATCTCCCCTGATTACTACAATCATGGGAGTTCAGATAACTTTCTAAATCCGATGCTCTTCATATGTTTCTCGAATATGGATTTAGGTAACGACTTAGTGAATTAGTCGCTACATTATCCTCTGATCGGATTTGATTCACTTCAATCTTTAGAAGTGATTCTTGTTGCTGATTGTAAAAGAATTTAGGCGATATATGCTTAGTGTCGTCACCCTTGATGAAACCTAACTTCACTTGTTCAATACAATATGCATTATCCTCATAAATGCATGTAGGTTCATCTGTGGTAGACTTCAAACCATAAATTCCTTGAATATGTCTAATTATAGACCTTAGCCATATGCATTCATGCACAGCTTCATGTAGAGCAATAATCTCTGCATGATTCGAGGAAGTAGCAACAAAGGTCTATCTTGTAGACGTCCAAGATATCGCGATACTTCTCATGGTAAAGACACAACCCGTTTGGGAGCGACCTTTGTGAGGGTCAGGGAGATACCTTGCATCAGCAAAACCTATCAAAACATCACCATCGTTTTGATGTAAGGGAGGTGGGTGAGGCCGGCCGCCCTTGTTGGTGGCGGCAGTGCCGATAGCGACATGGCCGGCCACGGCTGTGTAGACGGAGGTGCTTTGTCGTTTGGGGTCCGATCCCTCTGTAAGGATAAAACAAGCCCATATCTATCGTACCCGTTAAGTATCGAAAGATTATCTTTACACCAATTCAATGGCATCGCATTGGCCTAGGGCTACATCTAGCCAACAAGTTCATAACAAATGAGGTGTCCGGTCTTGTATTGTGTTAAGTACAATAATGCGCCTATTGCACTTAGGTAGGGCACTTCTGCCAATTAACACGTCTTTGTCATCATCCCTGGGACGAAACATATCCCTCTTAGGGTCAAGACTATGGATGGTCATTGGAGTGCATCTTGACTTTATCAAAATGCCAAAGCATTCATTGGCACGGTATACAAGTTCTAAATCTAGACGAAACCGTGTTATCCCAAGGTCCTTCATCTCAAACTCGGATTTCAGGTGTTCAGCAGTTTCCCTTTTCTCTTAAGGGTTCCAATTATGTTTATCAACATAAACCACGACAATTACAAAATAGGAACTTATAATGGAAACGCGTGGGCATAGTTCATTATATCCCTTTCCAATCAAGTAATCACTTTAGTGAGTGTTTCAACCTAATTGCAAACACGGTCCATGGTCTAGAGCCACTTGACTTAAGTAAATGAAGTTCACAAGAACCTTCATTATATTCCGTATCTAGATCCCCATAAAGGTACGTAGTGATCACATTCATAAGCTGCATGTTCAGTTATTCGGAAACTACCAAACTGATAAGGTAGTGGAGTGTAATGACATCCATTACGAGAGAATATGTCTTTTCGTAATTGATTCCAGGGCGTTTTTTGAGAAGCCTTGCACCATAAGGCGAGATTACCATCTCTTTTTCTCATCATGCTATCTAACGAAGACCTATTAATGTCAACAGGTTTTATGTTAATAGGTGTTGGCCTCTCAAGCCCGAAATCTTTCCTCTTCGTTAGTGAATCCAATTCTGGATCACATCTTTCCATTTAGGCCAATTTTCTCTACGTTGGCATTCTTCAATAGAGCAAGGTTTGATTTCATTGGTCTAAATAATCCCACATCCTCATATACACTAATGTAGTTTGTAGAGATCTCTATATTCACAGGAATTGGTTCTAACATTGAGGCATCCCTCAACGATGTCTCTTGGACATAACCACAATCTAGAATATTCTCATGAGATAGATTTTGAGTATCAATGATCAATGGATCAAGTTGTGCCAAACTCGCTCTCTTTTTAGGACGAGAATCCATCGAACATATGGGTCTTCTACGCTCTCTAGCGGAACCCATGGCCTATGATGCCATTATGCCACCTTGTGGCGTCATCATACCATTATCGATCAATGGTGGTAGTGTCATGCCTATCTCTTCTGGGTGGCGCCATGTCCTCTTGTGGGGACATCAATCATTGCAGGCATGTTTGCAGCAGATATATGTGATCTTGTCACTTTTAGGGGATCAAGATGAGACATAGTGGGGACAGAGTATGACAATTCCTGTCGTTCCTGTTGAACGTTGATGTTCTAATCTCCCCCTAACGACGGGAAAAATGTCTCATCAAAGTGACAATTCGCAAAATTTAGCTGAAAAGAGATCGCCTGTCAAGGATTCTACATAGCGGACTTATAGTTAGAGATTTATATCCTACACAAATATATATATACATATATATGCATTCGTTGCAATGACCCATTTTGATGCGTTGCGGAGGCGCAATTGGCACATAAACCGCACACTCAAATATGCATAAGTATGAGATATTAGACTCGTACCCAGTCACTAGCTGTAACGCAAATAAAAATTAAGTGGCTATGAGTCATAGACAAATTAGCATAGCTGCATGCGATATTGCATAACCCCAAGCAGAAATATTGGTGCGCATTACCAATGTCCGGGCTATCAATCGTAGTCATTTAATGGTGGTTTTTCCACGAGACCATTAGGGTGCAAAGTAATTTTTTTTGATGTAAAATCTCTAACATTATCAAGTTGAATTGACTGAATGGGATGATCCGGGTAGTGAACTCATAGCCATATGATCTGGGCTAGGAGTTTATCATAAGCAGCATTACGAGAGGACGATAGCGCGACACATGACTAGTGTGTCCGCACATCAACCAACACCATAAAACATCTAAGCAGTCCGCAAGTTGGTTGAATCGATCCATAGAATCCCCTTGGATTCTATGTAAGAATGGAATTATTTGCTACATGCATGTCCTTTGCATAGGATGGTCTAGATTCTAAAAAGCAAGCTTTATAGAACAAAACATGGATTTTAGAAGCAACCAATGAGGATTTTGGTTGAGCCATAAAGTCACAATTGACTTTAGAAGTAAAAAGAGGAGGTGAATTGGGGTTCTTGGCGTCAAAGCCAAGTGATGGCCATAGGGGGTAGGCGGCGCCGTCCATTGGTGGCTGGTCTATCATGGTGGCGGCATCGTGAGGCGCAGGGGTGTGCCATACTCTCCTCGAATCAATTTTTGATTCTTACTCCTCTTCGTTCTGAACAATGGAAGTTCTCGTGAAGTCTTTAATAGACGGATCATTATGTCACGACCTGGGTGTCCCAAGCGGTCATGCCAAAGTCTATATGTGTCAGAAACCCATAAGTCATCTCTCATGATATGGTTTGATTCAATGATTCGAATGGTGGTTGCATACAACCCACTAGAACGACACATAAGCTTCTCTAATACCTATTTATATCCGTAGTCATTAGAGGTGATGTAGACCTCGTGAAATTCCGAACATCACTTTTTGACGAAATAATTTTTCGTGACCTTTGTTTGGCCAAAGACTTTTGGAAATAGTTTGGGCTTGGGCCTTGGGCCCAAGAATAGCATAAGGTTAGAGTCCAAAATTTACTTTGGACACCCAACAGACGAGTATGCTAGTGAACCTAGCCCAATAAGTTAGTCGACCTTTGACCCGAACATCTCCCTTGATCCAATATGGTCCTTGTAGCTCATAATGACATCTTTGCATAATTTTGAAATATACTTGTCCGTGCGTTTACGATTTCTCGATTTACCTTATTCCTTACCCGTTGGTTGAATTCCTACTCGCCTTACCCGACGCTTACTCGTCAACCATCTCACCGACTTTCAAAAACATAATTTATTTACTCCTTACATTTTTCAAACTCGAGCAAAATTCCGACCAAATTTACCTTGCCATTTCTCTATCTACATACAAGTTTGGTAAGGCCCAATTCTTATTTAGTCTTGCCAACATTTTTAATTTTTGAGTTTTCTTTTATTTATTTGTCCAACTTTTATTTCCCATCATATTAGTTTTTACACCCTATTTTTCCTATCACATGCCTTAACTGATCCAAACCCTTTTCTGGCCACACATTGAGCTTGCTTCTACCTATAAAAAGCCAGAGTCTTTCCTTCACTTTCACGTTCTCGTCAAATTGGGTAGAGGGAAAGTAAACCTCGTTGAGCTCCTCCCTTCCACGTTTCCAGCATGCATATGGCAACTCCTCCAAGAACATCACTCCAGACCTTCAAAAGGGAGAGTCCCAAACCAGAGACTGTCGTCCACCCTCCTCTTCTCGCCCTTTCTCTCTTTGCTGGGCACATCAGTGTGCTTGAATGCCTCGAAACTCCTAGTTAGGGACCTTCGATCAAAAAAATTTCTTCATCAAAGTTGTTTTTCTATGTCTCCTTTATCTAGTCTCCAAATTTCATCTCCATCGGAGATGTTTTGAGACCTGTACATCCCTCGAAGCAGAAGCTGTTCGGAAGCAAGCCTGTTCCGGATTTCTGCTTGAATTCCCTCTCTTGCTCTACCCGAATCCCTCACATCTTACTTGAGACTGATACAAACACTTGGTAAGATTCTGGAACCTTCAAGTTCCCCTTTGTTTCCTAGATTTTAGGTTCAATACATTCAAAACAACTCTTCCACATATTGAGAAGTTTATGTTTCACTCTGCATGTTCGAGATGGAGCGAATTTCTTGACCTGCAACTGGACTCGATCCAATCAGCTCCCTCAGCTCTCTTTCCTGTTGAAATCCTCAAGAGAAACTCACCTTTTTTATTAGTCTTTGGTGAGTATCATCTTTTCCCTAAAACTCTATATATTTTTGGTTGTTATTACGAATTCTTAAAGATTACAAACTTGTCACTGCTGTTGTTGGTATCTTGCTGCCTTAATTTTGATTTGTCATCCATTCTAATGTCTAGGGATTCTGCTAGGTCATGGCTACACCTTGAGTATTAGAATCGTATTTGGTTAAAAGGTTATTTGTTGTTTGTAGCTGTCCAAATATCATGTTTCAATGCATTATGTCATCGAGCTACAGCACCTGCCCATATAGTATAAGAAAGTAACTTGAGCTATAGATCATTAGGAGCATTAGACATGCCTCTTAAGTGTGTTGGGTTAGCTTCGACTGGCCATATTGGGTACCAAAAGAACTTTGAGCAAAAGAGCAACTTTATGTAGTTTTTCACTTTTCAGTACATTCTGACCCAGTTGCATTTATTCCAAAACTGGTGCTAAAACGCTCGGAATTTGGGATCAGTTTCTTCTAGAGAAATATAGTAGACACATAGATGGACATTCCGGATTTTGAATCACCTCAAAATAAATTTTCTAGAATTAGTTATGAATTTTTGAAAATTGTGTACAGAAGATGTATTTCTGGAAAGAATCTGCACATTGTTTTACTTTAGCCTTTAAAACCTTTACTCTTTGTTTGGTTTCACTTGAAATTCAATAACCATTTCAATCTTACTGAGTTGGTTGTTAAACCATCTTCTTTCCAAAATTTTCCCAAGAATTTATCTCAAGTGCTTTGAACACTTTTCCTTGGCCCTTAACAGTTCCTACTTATACTCTGTTTCCAGCTGTTGATAACTTATCTTCTAAAGGTGTTTTTGCCACTTTTTTTTTCCTGAAAAACCAACTCTCCCACAGTGCCCAAATGGTTTGGTTATTAGCTAGTCAATTAGGTTAAAGGAAAGGTTCTCTTTGGAGAGAATTGCGTGTGAATAGCTAGCGTGTTTATCGTTATTAATGCCGCTTATTGATCTAGGCTCGACATCGTGGTAGGATCTTGTGAAGTTGGTGGTTTCTACAAGGTTGCATTGAGGCCAAGTGTTGCAAGAGAAAGCTTGAGTTCCAGGTATGGGATGCCTTTAACTCTATCTATGTTTTTCTTGCATATACTATGTTTTATATGAGGCCTCTTGCATGTTTTGGAAATTATCTGTTTTTACAACTTGAAATGGTTTGCGTGGATTGGATTGATGTGTTGGCAATTGATGGGGATGTAAGGAAAGGTCATTTCCTCCTTGAGCCACCGGTGGTGGGCAGTGTGCACCATGCCCTTGTTATTGAATTTCCCCCTTTGTCTCTAGCCTTGTGATTATTGAATTCCAGAAAGTGATTGGCTAGATGGACGGTTGTGATGGAAGTGTGAAAGATGATCAATTGCCGTGGGATTGTAGTTACGTGGTGACGATCACGTGGAATTGCAAACCGGTTTTTATCTATTACTTTTTCTCAAAATGATAACTCATGTTTTTAAACTTAGATATGGGGGCGGGCATGGGCAATGACTGGATGTAGGAGCCTAACCCCTACTTTAGTTTGTTTTGCAGGCTGTTGTTGTCAAAGCTCGGGTACGGAGGATAATCCTTGGAGGCCAAAATTTGTTTTGTTTAAAGTTTATTTTATTTGGCTGGTTTGATTTCGTTAAATTTTTGTAACGTTATGTATGGTTGATGATGTGTGTGATTGCTTACTACCAAAGTGGAACCTTAGGGTTAGAACCTCCATTTGAGTTTAGGTCCTAGTGGGCTAGACCTAGAAGACTCACGTAACTTACTGTTCAATGAACTTAATGCAAACTTGGGCTAAGAACTAAAAATTGACATAGGTTCTAAAACTCAACACAACACCACCTTCCTTTCCTCTTCCTCGTCTAGTTCGTAATCTTGTGGTTACGAGTCAAGCCCACTATACGACCCTAAGAATTTCAGGCTTATAGATATCTTGTTTTCCAACCTTAAGGCCTTGTCTCTTTGAGGAATTCTAGGCCCAAAACACTTACTCCAAGTGTTGCGGGTGTAGGATTCCTTGGGGAGGCGGCGCTGTGGTAATCTGGTCTCCTGGTCGGCACAGGTGATGCAAATGAACTCTTGTCCATTCTCACAATGTGTTTCCACATGAAAACCATTGACTCTTATATCCTTAAAGCTCAAAAGGGTTCTTCCAGCCCTAGGAGATTAGAGAGCTTCAGTGACATGAATGATTGTGCCATTTGGCAATAAGAATTGAGCTAGTCCTCGACCATGAATCAATTTAGATGACCCTATCATCGTAGTCACTAAAGATCGAGTAGGCGACATCTCAAGAAATAACTATATATTTCGAAGTATGGTTTGCGTAGTAGCACTATCCACGAGGCATTCTAGCTTTCTGGTCAAATTTTGATGCTCACGAATGCTCTTAGTCCGTTGCCTACAAATGCTTTTAGTATGTAATATTTCGATGCTTACAAATGCTGTTAGTCCCTGGTTTAGGAACGCTCTCAGTTTGTAATTTAGTGTGAACTCCCCATGGTTCTGCTTTTGTGAATCAAACCCACGTTACAAGAAAGGTGGGATGTAGGAGAAGGGATTTTGGAAGTCCCCCAGTACAAGAAAACAAAAATTAAAAGAAGTAGAAACTTTTATAAAAACTTACTTGGTGTTTTCTTGTTACCTGATCTTGCTAGCGAGGCTGATCCGGTTTTGCAGAGGTGTGCAGGTAGGCACAGGCGGTAGCGCAGGGAGACGCACTAGGTAATTCTAGGGTAGGGTTCTAGGATTTCACAGCTTAGAGAAGAAGAAAGAATTATTTTTGGCTTCTGATTCAAGGTTAGGGCTCATGCTGATAACGTATTTAAGGAAATTAGAATGTAGAGAGAATTAGGAGAGTAGTTGTGTGTATTCATTGATAATAAGAGCCATATATATGGGGATTACAAAGTACATAATCTTGGAATACACGGATTCCTATTCTAAGTCGGAGTACGAAATCTGTCATATTACAACTATAGAACTAATCCTAATTTGACAAGGCACACTAAATGTCAATATTCTTCAACAGGAGTCTCTTAATGTACTATTGTTAATGGGTACAGGTACTGGAGGAGGAGAGTAATATGGCTGGCTTCTTAAATCTAGATAGGAATTCGCGTTCCAATAAGACTATTCAATGGTCCAAGCTAATCAATGGTGTACCATGTACGTACAGAACAGTGTACTTTCACTAAACAATGATTTACAATCTTGTTTGATGTCATGAAGTTTTGGTTTTTATATGTTTGTTCTTCATTTAATTATAACTATTATATAACAAAGACTAAGCCTATTATAATTTATAACAAAAAGTCTCAAGAAATCTGTTAAGAGTTTTCTCTCCATGGTTTTCGCGAGAAACAGCTATGGGCTAAAAGGTTTAGAAGGGAGAGATAGAAATGTAGTAGTGAGCACACCTTAATTGATGGCCAATACCATGTATTTATATTCAACTGAACAGTAGTAATCACTACAAGTCGTACAAAAGATAGAGTAGAACTCTATTAGATTTACATACTTAGAGATACATTTGATAATAAATATTGCAACAGATTGCTCCCATGTTGTTGATGGACATTAGAAGAAGGTGAGATAAGGTTAGGAGACTTGAGAGATAGAGTTGCCTTGCATGCATGTATACGTGAAGAGTACAAACAGACTTTATGTTTATCATGGGCTATGACAATCTGTGAAGAGTGCAAACATACTTTAGGTTTATCATGGGCTATGGCAATCTCTCTTAGAGTTTCGCCAACAAGTCTGTTCGTCCCTAAGATCTTTGTTGGGCATGGGCTTGTTTGTACCGATGTTTGAAAAATCGGCCTGTAAACTCTTGGCCGTTAGATGAGAAAAATATGGTGTTTTTATTGTTGATACTCAATAAAATTTCATATTTATGAGATTTTATTACATATTAACTTTTAGAGAAGAAAAGAGGAGGGCAGGAAATAACGGCGATAATTATTCTTTGGAATAATTAATGCCGAGATTTTATTGAGTTTGAAGGCACTGGAGACGATATTACATGATTAAGAGCAAATTAATGGCGCCACAAGAAGTAGGTTATTATGGTTCGATTAAGGAATGAAGCAATATATATGGAACATATCTTGATTTTGGTCATTAAGACCTAAATATTCATTTAATTTAATTGTTTTTTCCTTCCTAAATCTTATGTTTGTAATAGTATATATAGGAGGCATCTAGCTCATTGTAAAAGGCCTCGACCAACACAACACAACTCAAATTCAAATACATCTACAACTTTTCTGCAATCTTTTCTCTCGAGCCTAGTCAAATTTTATTGCTTTCTTTACCTTCTGCACTTTATCTTTCCTGCAATTTACTCTTCAGTCCTTTAAGTTTTATGCTATTTATTCCAGCATTTATTTTCCGCTCTTTACTTTACGCACCTTTACTTTCTGCAATCTATATCAAAAATCACAAAAAAGAGAAGAAGTAATGTTGGCATGGTAAAAACACTGAAAGTCCTTGCAACAAAGGCAAGAGAACCCAGCAGCCGAGACGGCTCCTTCCTCGGCCCACAATCACTTGAAAGAAGTCAGATCACGCGCAAATCATATCAAAACCTTGCTTGGCCAATAGGCCGCGAGTTGGCACGCTCGCTCAATTTAGAAGGACAATTGGACTTCAAGTCTCTCGGTCTCTAATTTGGGCCGAGACGATTTTGAGGCAAACATATTTTGGCACACCCAGTGGGACACTAATGTATTAGCGTGTTCACAAATGAGTTTCTATGAGTCGAATGCAAACGGCTGTAATTCAATATATGATGCCAATGGTGGACATAGCTATGTGGCGTACAATAGTTTTGTTGATTTGAATAGTCACACCGCATGGAGTTTACAAACATCAATGACTCAACCTCAATATAGTTTTAATGTCCGTTACGTGGATGGAAGGTGGACAAATCAAATGGCCGGATATATGGTCAACCCACGGCCTGAATTTGTTTTGAATCACCAACAAAATTGTTGGGAAATGATGGAATCAATAAAAAAGAGTACAGAAAGTTTATATGAAAACTCTTGAAAGAGCCGAGAAGAGTTGGATGAATACTTTCAAAAGCGTAAAAAGAAACTGGACGAGGATTGGTGGAAATATGAGGAATAGTCCATGGAGAGAAGGAGAATGTCCGAGGAAGAATATCAACCACGACAAAATGCATATATAATTTGAATGGTGTCTCATCTAGCTAGCTCATCCATCCATCCAATATAACGAGAAGGATTTCAATTTAGTTGTGGAAGATAAATCCAAGTCAAAAGATCCGCAGTAGGCTGAACTAAAGGTGAAGGCCAATATTGGTCATTTAAGTGTGCTAAAAGAAATCAAACTGGTTGAAGAAAATGAACATTTTGACATGATTGTTGGAGATAAAGCCGATTTAGAAGAGTCTCAATAACGGCTAATTTTGACATAAAAAATCAAGTGGGTGAATCAAATACACTAGGGAAGCTTGGTGATTCAGCTTACTTAATGGCCGACGAACAAATTATTTTTAATAAGCACCCAAATTCGACGATGCATGGCCTTAAACAAATGAAATTGAGGCCGCAAATTTAGAAAATTTCAAGTTTGCAACAAAGCATCGTTGGCCACCTCCACCTTGATCAGAATGGTTGCATGTGTTTTATTTTCTTCATTAGTTTCTTAAGTAATAAACGGAAAGAAAGTGTGCTCTAACCTACCAGCCCCATTTGGCTGTATGGATGATCTTAATTTCTCTTGAGCCTAGTCAAAATTTATTGCTTTCTTTACCTTCTGCACTTTATCTTTCCTGCAATTTGCTTTTCAGTCCCTTTAAGTTTTATGCTATTTATTCTAGCATTTATTTTCTACTCTTTACTTTACGCACCTTTACTTTTTGCAATCTATATCAAAAATCACAAAAAGAGAAGAAGTAACATTGGCATGGTAAAAACGCTGAAAGTCCTTGCAACAAAGGCAAGAGAACCCAGCGGCCGAGACGGTTCCTTCCTCGGCTCACAGTCACTTGAAAGAAGTCAGATCACGCGCAAATCATATCAAAACCTTGCTTGGCCAATAGGCCGCGAGTTGGCACACTCGCACAATTCAGAAGGACAATTGAACTTCAAGTCTCTCGGTCTCTAATTTGGGCTGAGACGATTTTGAGGCAAACAAGGATCGAGTTACTATTTTCTAATCTCTTTTGGGGATTTGATGATGCAATTATTGGCCTTTCGAGATCTTTTTAATTGGGGACTTGTTCTTTCTTTTAGCTCTCATTCTTGTGCTTTCATAGATTTTTCAGCTTTGGTCTTAGGGCCGATTGGTCTGAAGGGGAGGTGGATCACCTTTGATAGTTTGAGAGATGATGGCTTGTTCAGCTGTTTACTTTTTGAGTCTAACCTGTAAGGTGGATTGGGCTAGTACGTGCATTAATTGCTTAAGTTGTTCTCAAATATGGTATAGTTGGCTGTGCTAGTTTTGACGACGGAGCTTGTAGGTATGGGTGATCCAAAATTCTTTTATGTTGGTTGGTAATTTTTGTTCTTCTTAATTAGTGGTGATTGTTTGGTGTTCGGCTTGTAAAGTTGAGACAAAACTATCTCTGGTGAAGAGTGTGCATAACATATTAACATTGCACTAGAGGTTGCGTGGTGTCATGTCTCGATATTTAGGCTACCAATGTAAAGTTACCATCACCAACTCGGATGCCGATGGAGAAGTATCGTCCCACTACCTTAGAATTCCGGTTCCTCCAAATAGACCACAACATGCATTGTTATAATAGAAACTTAGAAATCTGACGTACAAGCCAAGCCAAGCCAATAAGAAGTCACTTTGATTGTAGTGTCACCAAAGAAAGGGTGGTAAGGGAGGTGAGAGAAGCAACTTGAGCATGGGTTTACGTTTTGACAGTAGCTCGAAGAGGGCAAAATATTGAGGCGCCTCCGAGAAGGAATAATATTATTGCAAGCTTTCCAAACACATAGAGCCACACTTTGGTTTGGGGTAGTCATTGGATTTGTACCCAATACCTGGGCACCGGGAATATGGTAGTATGGTATGCCATACGTCTTGACTGGTGATATCTTTACTGATCCCACTCATTTTAGTAATTTTCATGGCAAATAATACCAGCATTCATCCCTGTCCTTGGAATTCAGAATTTTCCTTAAATTCAGCAAGTCACTGCGTTTTCTCAGAAAAGAAACATGATGATCGAATGAAACATATTTATGTGTGTGCGTAGCAATACAGTCAACTACATGCATATATGTACACAGAGCAATAAGCCAATATATATTTAACTTCTATTCAAGACCAAGAAATAACAAACACCAAGTTCAAACTTCAAATTTTGGAAGTCCAATACAATCTTGTATAAACAAAAAAATGTCAAAAAACAAAGCCCCCGGCCACTGTATGACTGGAACAAACTGTTAAAGTTGAAAGTGTGGCACAAACCAGATTGGAGGTCGCCTTGTCAGCTTCAACAACTTTTCAGCATCATCTGCATAAGGCTTTAAGAAACGACGATTGGTTATGTCATATACTCCGCAATCATTTGGTCCATATGGTTCAAGTCTGCTTGTTATAGCATCATAATCATGGTTAAAGTATATGCAATTTGATTGGCAACCTGGAAAATCTGAAGCCATCACAGACACCGAGGAGTTATCACCGATAAAGAGAGCAACATCACCTAGGGTTTCTTTTTCAGTCCACTTATGCTCATCAATATTAATCTTGAAAACTTTGAATTCTGTGGTCTCACGTTTTTTGTTTTGGTAGTCAATGTACCTCTTAACCATCCAGAACTCTTTCTCATTTGAATCCAATACAAGATATCTCTTGCTAAAACCATCTGAAGGAAGACCTTGCGCAAGCTTCAACTTGGACAAGCTACTGATATTGAAAGAAAAAAGTTGGCTGTCATTATCCACCGCATAAATCATACCTCGAGAATAAACCACTTCTTCAATTAATCCCCACCTCTTATCAACATATGTCCAACGCTTGTCTTTACAACTGGGTCTGATAAAAGCCAATCGATCATATTCACCATATACTACCGTAAGAACGCAATCTTTTGGATCTATTATTGGGTCTGCTGACAATGAAGCCTTGAAGACATAATAATCGCATTTTTTAATCCAAATCTTTTTACCGAGCAGTGGAGGAAGACGAATTATGGTTGCATTTGTCTTCTTTTTCTTCTCTCTACCCTTCACGGAGAATGGATTCAGTAGGGTTATTGCAAACTTTTCATCCACGAATATCAACCATCCTTTTGAAGAGCCACAAAATCGTCGGTTAGGCACCCTTAGTTGCATGTCGAGAACCTTATCATTCATGATATTGTATAATTTCGATGAATTTTCTTCATCTGCACTAGAAATCAGGAGCATCGGAGGTTGCTGACATCTTGACATGAGTAGCCTCTGATTATCCTTTGCCACACAAAACCATGACTTGCAAACAACGCTGAATCGCAGATAATCTGCCGATGATACTATTCCTGTTAGAACTAAGCCCAACAAGTCCTTTTGTAGTCCTGCCCAATCTGAGAACAAAAACAAGTTGTAAATTATACGCACGACATAAATGTGATGGGATGAAAACCAAATAAATACAACGTGTTGTTCCTGGAAAGTACAGAAATAATAGTTTGAATGAAATACCTGAATGCATTGTTATCCTCTCGCAATTTGTAAAATCTCAGAAGAAGATTGAAGTTACCGGAAACATTGCCTCTGCGCCTATCTATATATAGTATAGTCTTCTACTTTGTTGGGAAATAGGAATACTGCTAACAAAAACAAAAAAGAATCGGATTGCTATTGCACTAAGGATTAGGTTATCGATGAATAATCAAGAATGCTCTACGTGATGTCAGTACCTAAGGTTTGTAAAATTGCATGCAAAAGAAAATGGGATATTGCAAACATTATTATTTAGAAGGGTTGATTTGCAACATGGCACTTGTATTGTCATGGATCAGAACAAAAGGTGCAGCTATATTTTAATTGTGTTGTTAATCTGGTACCTCCATCTTTATATTTGTTAAAATTGAACATGTCAGTCATTGGTTCTCGCCGTTCTCGCATGTGGTCAGCTCTTAAAAATGGTATCTATAGTAACACGAATTACCCTGAGACTTTCAAATTTTTTTTAGGAATTGAGAAGAGGACTAACTCATCGTTCTCGGTCAGAAGTTTATTAATAACTCAAAAGTAGTACATGAGTGATGGAGGATGCTGCAAAGCCATTCTCAAACAAAGGTAAAAAAAAGAGAGTTTTTTTACCAATAACTACAAATAACTACATATATTTACCACTAGCGGACTTTAAAACATGGAGCCTGTGCGGTCAACAACCATTATCCCATCATAAAGAAAGAACACTCAAATATTAAGAAATTTACGAAACATGCCACTGACTAATATAAACCATTTCTCCCAAAGTCAAAGCAATCCCAAAATCTAAACCGTTTGAACTAAATCGACATCTAGGGCTCCGGCGAAGCTAGGCGACGAAGCAAGGGCGCGAGCGCGACCCCAGAGGCGAAGCAAGAGCGCGATATCAAATTTCAACCATTGTCTGAATAACAATGAAACAACATCAGCATTTATTATGTTGTCTGAAACTAGCTATTTGGACAACAGCAATCTAAAAATCTATTGACACAATACAATAACTGTTGTATGATTGAATCATACACAATACAATAATTCTTACTGTTGTCTGAATTTTTTAGACGATAGAAAAAATGTGCGCAGTTGTCTTATGTGTGTTGTCTGATTCAAATATTGGCGTAGTGTCATTCTTTACACATCTAACCTCGGATATAGCAAAATATTCAACGAAAACCAACCAAGCTAGACAGCTACATTTATCATAGTAGACATAAAAAAATTACGCCTTCTTTCGATAAAGTTCAACATAAATTGACAATTTAGTATTATTTGTATCCTTCCCTTTGTCACCACTCACCACCCATACACAATGACAGAACAAAGCAGAGGTTTTTCACTGTCACTTCCCTTATCAATTTGTGTTTAATTAAAAAAAGCCATAACACGTCCATCAACAAAAACTGAATATAGAACACAACCCCAAAATGTACAATCACTACAACAAATCTGGGCATTAGTGGCCATGACAGTGGTCACTAAAACTAGGAAATTTGGTCACTAAATCTGGTTAGTGACCAAATTTGGGTGGTCACTAGGTGGTCACTATAGGTCCCTCACTAATTCTATTTAGTGACCAACAATTGTAAGTTGGTCACTAATTCAAAATTTCTTTAGTGACCAAGATTTTATGGTCATTAAATCGAAA
>JANPXK010000555.1:0-24407 GCA_024704745.1 Rosa lucieae
AAAAAAACAGGTTTAAGAGTGCTTGGAGCAATTTTTTTTTTTGAAGGGGTTTAGAACCTAGCCAAGCTGGGAGGCCCATCCCCACGCCTAACTTATTATATTAAAATTAGACATATGCATCGAGGGGGACATAGAGCTTTGACCTCTAGCAATATTACAAGCATCCTCGTAGAGTACATCCTGACTAATAGCAGGAGACTCATCTAACCAATAGTCATTAAGATAATTCACACTAGCAAGGGGAGATAGCCTATTAATTAGCTACACCATTTGCTTCCTGAAAAATATGACAAATCTGAGTATAGCGAAAATACGTCAAATATGACTTGCAATCTTCCATAATGCACCCTACTACAGACCTATCATCCACCTCATGTTGCATCGCATTAACCACAATAGAGCAATCACACTCTAAATCAACATCAGTCAAGTCCTGGTGGATAGCAAGAAGAATACCTAGCCTGCTCTAGTCGCTTCAGCCTCCATGTGAAGCGCGGAAGCAGCATAGGGAAAATGCCAAGCCAAAGCAGCTACGCAAGTCCCAAAATCATCACGAATCACCACGCCAATACCAACATCACCATGATTGGCACGAAAACTCCCATCCACGTTCACTTTAAGTCTTCCACTAGGTGGGGTCTCCCATTTGGCTAAAGTCCTTCTACTTTTGGTCTTCCTAGTAACATGGAGAGCTTGATAATCTTCTAGAAATTTCTGGACCCATTGAGCAGCTAGCACAAGAAGCATTGAAGATACTACCCTTCCAGACCACATTATTCCTTTCTAACCAAATAACCCACAATGCCATGAAGAAAGCACACTGTTGACCAGCAGTAAATTGATCAACAACATTAAGAACCCATTCCTCCAATGACATGGTAGGAACAAACTTTGGCATTAATCCCAACAAAGTACAGCTCCAGAACCATGCAATTTTTTCACAATCACGAAACACATGCAAACCGGTCTCCACAGACTTCATGCAAAAAACACAACGTGCATCAGTAAGAGGAACTCTTCTCACTAGTAGCTCCCGTGTGGGCAGAATACCCTTCACTAATCTCCATACAAAAACTCGTACTTTCGGAGGAATCTTGGAATGCCAGATTACGTTCCAATACTTCCCCTTTGCGCCCACCACTCCATTAGAACTTGATGCACGATCTTTCTTCCCTTCCTCCATTCGAGCCCCATGATACCCATTACGTACACTATACATACCCTTCTTATCATAGTGCCAGACAAGTCTGTCCTCAGTCCTTCTAAGGCTGAGTGGAATGCGCAGAATAATATCCACCTCCATAGGTGTGAACAACTCCTGAAGAAGTGGTACAATCCATTCATGCTCATCATGGTAATTAAATCATTTACGTTTAAAGACTCAAGGCCTTCCATAGGAGAAGAGAAGGGCTTGAAATTATAAGGCAGAGGAATCTAGGGTTCATCCCACACCGACAGCTTACTCCCGTCTCCAACTTGATACCTCACCCCCTTACACAACAACTGCTTCCCATCCATTATACTTCTCCATGCATAAGAGGACCGACTAGCCAGATTAGTGGAGCAATCTTTTTAAGGCTTCCTAGAAATAACGACTAATTTAACTTTTACCATTTTCTTTTAACAAATTATACTATATGCTAAAAATGAAACAGCGATTCACTATCCATTTCATTTGTGTGTAGTGAGATGCAATAGTCACAGGACAATTTTGTCCCTGGACCTGTGCTCTTTTTTTTGGTTCTGTCGTTCACTTTTGGCTGTCGTCTCCGCCTCTACCCGCCCAATCAGCGTCTCCTAAGAGTCGCTATCATCCATGCATGTTGCTTGATCATGCCCAAGGTTTTAAATATTTGCGATATTTCCGAGATCTCCTTTTTTCGACGGACCTATATATTTAGAGGGGTAAATATCTGATCTTTTACCGTTTCTGCGAAATTTCTCCGACATCATCAAATATCCCCAATATATTAGATATTTGCGATATATCCCGATAAAGTGAAGAAATATCTGTAAAATTTGAGGTGAAATTTGCGATATATCCCCATGATTGGATTATGCCTGCACACCTCGATGATGAAGCTGGAAGACCTCTTCCACAAGTTGTAGAAAATTCAACTAATGCTAGAATCAATGTAGAGAGAGTCTTATCAGAAGAAGTTGTTAAAAACCCAGAAAATAATTCAGATAGTGATGATGCGTAGGGTGGTACAGCAACTTCAGATAGTTCTGACGATGGTGGAAAGGGTGGAAGCGGAATAGGTGGTGGAAGTGAAAGATATGAATATGGACAATCTTCTGTGGATGGAGGATTCCAATTTACCTGTGAAGGTAATTTTGATCATACCACCCAAGATGAAGACCATGGAGTGAGAACAGCTGGTCATGGTGCTTAAGAGAAGACCCGATATGGGAGGAGGACTAGAGGTGCAACTGATGATCAAAGTACCCCATTTGATGTTTCTTCAATTGCCTTAAGTTTTGACTCTATCAGTTTAGGCACAGAGCGCAATGGGATCTCAAATGAATCTCATGAAGGCAACAATCAATTTGGTTATGATGCTTATGGATATAATCAATATGGAGAAGTATATGATCAGTCATCTAGTTGGGTTCATCCTTATTATCCCCTTATAAGGGAAATAGTTGGCAACTCTAAAGATATCTATAACTATCATGTTCATCACTACAATTCGCACTAGGGTTGTCACTTAGTCGGTTCGAATCGGTTATAGATATTACCAGCTTCAAAACCAAAGCTTTCGGTTTCAAAATTGAGCTACCAATTACCAACCAAAATTTTCGGTTTTTAATCATATCTACCAAATTCGGTATTTCGGTTTTCGGAATTACCACTTTAAAACAACTAATTCTTTGTAATATAAATTAGAATGAACAGAATTAGGTTTTTCAATTTTATAACCGTAAACTTCATATTCATCCACTAATCATAGCTTTCTTTTGTATATATGACATCAAATTTTATCTATTTTCAATAAAACTAGGTTATTTAACCATCTTGAACTAGGTTACTCAAAATACATGTACTATTAATTATGTAGTATATTGAGTAATGTTCATACTATTATGAAAATTTTTATGTTTATTTCTTAATATACATGTATGTGTATTGAAAACCATAGTATATACAGCTAATATTTAGACAATCGGTAGATTCGATATTTACCAAAACCAAACCAACTTTTTCGGTAATTTTCGATTTCGGTTTTATTGGTCTCGGTTACCAAAAAGTCAGTTTACCAAACCTAAGATATCGGTTGATATTCGGTCGGTTTGGTAATTACCAAACCAAGTGGCAGCCCTAATTCGCACTATATGAGTCATATGTCTTGGTCTGATTATTGCATTTTCATAGACCAGCGAGCGGCTTTTCAACCGCCTAGAGTCTTTTTGGATGTAGATGAAGTTGACATTCATATGAATTTATATGTAGTTCTAAATTTCTAATAAATTGATTTTTTTTTCAAAAACGACATTTTGTTATCCTGTATCCCCAATATGTCCCTAATATTTCTGATATCTCCCTTTTTCAAAATACTGATACATATGAAGATAACGATATTTAAAAGCTTAATCATGCCACAACGCAAAGAATACCATCAATTATGGTCAAATCAGCTCTAATTTATTATTTCCCATCAAAATCAAAGTCTCTTCTCATGATTTCATATCTAGGTGCTTTTGGTTTTGCTTCTGATAGCTTCTGTGCATTGCGGTCTTGGTTATTAATGATTTTGATGTGTTCATTTTAGGTTTGAGCTTACCTACTTAAAGCTTTGAAATTGGGTTGTAACATTGTCGGAGCATTTGGGTCCAATAGAGAAACCTGATTTGCAATATTCTTCATGCATGTTAGACCTTTTCTAATTTCCAAGAAAGTAAGCTCTCTGAAACTTTTAGCTGGTTCTAAAATTAGCATTCTACAATTTGTGTTCTTAAATTATTCTTTTGTTGCTAATATTGATTCTGTGTTTTAGGGTTTACAGTTGGGAGGTTCTTCCCCCACCGTTGAGTGTCACTTCCAACCCACCCTCTCTTTGATGACACTATAGGGTACTTTGTTTTAGGCAAGCTTTATAGTTGTATAGCATGGTTTTGTGTTGTATATTGCTAAGGATGTATGGTTTCCAACTGTTCATTGAAAGAGGATATATGTAAGTGATCTATTGTTCCCATTGGCTGAAAACTCTATTGTTAGGTGGTTATGTTGTTTAAGGTTAATGCCACCCATGAATAATTAGTCAGTTTATGATTTATGTTTGCCTTGGTTATTCCTGAGGAATATGGCAGAAGTATGTAATTGTAATATTATATTATTACAAGCTTTCAAAACCTGAATGAGAAACAAAAAATCTAAAAGCTTTCCTAGATGAAATTGTACTTTTGATATGCCCAACAGCACCATATAATCTTTTGAAGGTTTTCAGAAATTTACTTCTTCATAAAAATAGTTGCACTAGCTACTCTGTTTACATTATTGAAACTTCTTCATAGAAGTTTAATGCTTCTATGCATTAAACTTGCACAATCAGATTCATACATATTAATTTTCATGGTAAGGTTTACGTTTCTATTATCATTGAGCATGGTGCGTAACTCCTCTTTACCTTCCTGATCAACCTCTTACTTTCCTGATCAGTGTATGCATCTTCAATATTAAAACTCCAACCACTTCTATTCCTCTATGTATACAACTTTGAAGAAAAGCAGTGATACAAGATGAATCAGATGAGACAACCACTATCATAATGGGAAAACATGTTGAGGGACTGTTCGGAGCCACATGTGAAGTTTAATCCTGAAGAAAAATTAGAAGGATCCAAAACTATACAAACCTGGTATAAACACCAGCTTTTGAAGTTTGTTAGTGTACAATTCTTTGTAGCCAATGAATGTGAAAAACTTAGCAAGTAAACAAACCTGTAGCATCTTGTGGGCTATCTTGCTAGTTTTAACTAAAAAGAATAAAGAGTACCATCGGAAGTACTCTAACATCCTTTCATTCTTTATTTTTTATTTTTTTTTGGAAAGAAAACATTCTTACATTTTGGTCAGCCAAAATTTGTTTTAAAGATTTTGTTAAATACCCAACCACAAAGAGAAGGCATAGAAAGCATTCAAGAAAAAGATAGAAGGCATAGAAAGGAAAAACATCAATGGTGTTAGGTAGTAATAATAAATTGCATCTGAAGTTTGAAATAATACATTATAACAAATTAATTACCTAACAGATTTTCTTCCGATATTGACTAATTGACCCAAAGATTTGGACTCCGTTATGATTTGGGCTAAACTAGGAGGTATTAATGATTTAGAAAATTGGTTTGGATTAGCCTAGGAGGAACACATGATACTTGCTACATTAGAATATGCTATTGCACGGTTATATAGTACATTTTACTACATGAGTATACAAACCTACTATGCAAAGTCATGTCCTGGTAGAACACACTCGGGTTTCAAACTTAAAGTATAATCAACACGTGCCACATGTTGGCCTCAGAAGTCGGTTCCGGTGGTTTCTGCTCTCTTGAGCATTACGTCGAACACGTTTCGGGCATGAGCATGGCTGCTCGCGCGACCGCACCTGATGATTTCCGATCAACGCCGGTCGACCAAATTGAATGCTGCAGGAAGTCTGTTCTTCTTTTGCCACCGTTAAATATCTGGATGTGACTCGACAGTAAGTTCCATACGCAAAATCTGGGATGACTCGACAGTAAGTTCCATACGCAAAAACAAATGTTTTCACGCTAGAGTTGCGTCTTGTTGTAGAATAGGTTTTACTTTAGATTGTGGTGGGGAGGTAGTCTAAGAAGGCCTAATGCGATCTGGGTTTGTATAGAAAGACCTTTTTTGTTTTTGTTTCCTTAATCTTACAAATGGGAAGTAATCTTGAAGATTACAAATGGGCATTAGTGGAGGTGCTTTGAGAAAGAATCAGATTCTGCTTTACTCTTTGGACTTTGGTTTCTGTAGATTTGAGGATTTTCTTTTCCTGCTATATGTTTTTAAACGGGAAGCTGCTATCTTTTTATGTTTAAATGGGTGGTTCCTAGCTTCTATTTTTTAAGAGCGGCAATTAGCTGTATCGATCTATACTAGTTTCTTCTAGTAAATAAAATGGAGTTTGATTTTGTGTTTAGGTTTCTGTAGACTAGTAATGGAGTTTCAAAGTGCAATTTGGAGTACATTTTTAGTTCCCTGTGGAGTAGCTGTAATACTACAATGTATATTATTAGTGAAAGTCTTTATTCAAACGATGTGGAACTTGATATGTGCAAGTTAAGCCACAGGTTACTGATGTTTTTTTAAAAGGACCATACTTGCCTAATTGAACTTTTGAAAGTGTTCGCAGTAGTGTGGCAAAAACTCAACATAAAAATTGAATATGTTGGGAGCATGGAAGAGTTTCTGGTCTATTACTTCTCCAAATATGAGCTTATATGGTAGTATCTTTGTGTCTTCATGCCTTCTTCTGTGGCTTGGGTGGTGGTGAACAAAGGGAATATCATCCTAGTCTATATACATATAGAGGGTGATACACAAGTGTTTTAGGCTCTAAATTAAGAATTCAACACTAGTGTTGTGGGCTTCTAATTAAGAATTACTAGCTTGAATTTTCTTTTCCCAGTTTGTATACATATAGAGGGTGATACATATGCATATATACATGCCCGATCAGTGGCAGACCTGTGGAATTCAGCTGAAATGCAGCGGCTGTTTGAACAGTGTTTATACCGTTCAAATAGTGCGGCAAATTTTCACGTTTACATGGTCTGCTCCAGTTTCTATCTCTATGCATATGTACATATGTAGATTTCTTTAATCAATATACTAAATAAATTGATGTTTCATAGCTCTGAAGCCCTAGGATAGTATTTTATTTTTAGTTTTATTCTTTTATTATTTTTTGTTTTACATTGCTTTACAAATAGTATTTGAATGCTATATAAAATATATGTATGTTCCTGCAGTATAATCATGAATTTTTACTTGACAGTGGTCGACCTGAAGATGCTCGATCGGCAAAAAAGGGATCTGATCAAAATGGCAAAGTGGACTGGACCCATTGCATGAGAAATAAGACAAATTGTAAAGTAAGTTACAGACTTCAGTGCTTATCTACTGTATGTTGGGGTGTGCAATTGTTGAGAAGTTGTAGTGTAGTATTTTTATCTGTTAGGTGATATTTTGATACATTTGCTAACATGGGCAATCTTGGATGTTGATCTTGACACATAACCAATGAGAAAATATCAGAGGATTTTGTACTCGGTATCAAATAAAGTAGAAGTAATTCACAAAAATATTTGCAAAGTAGGTAAATTCAAGTCATAATATTTCTGGCTCAGTTTCAAGAACAATAACATATATTGCCACTCTTTAGTTGCATGTATCTTGTTAACTGTGTTACCCTTCAGAGCTAATTTCCTATTAGTGGATTGGAGAAGTTTGATATTGATTTTTAGTTTTTGAGTAGTATCTATTTCGATTGGAATGAATAGTAGGGGAGACAGGAAGTAATAACCTGTTTTTTAAGAAGCTGAACCTTAAAAGTAAAATCTTCAGTACACTCTAGCCTACAACATAGCACTAGGCAACAGTGATGCCAGATTAACCACAATCATAAGGATCACTATACCACTTTGATCACCAGTCACCACTGCACTCCAGCCCTTTTCCATAGATGAAATCAGTCTGTATTGCCCTTTGTCAGTCTTGTTGTGCATTATAGCATGCACATCATTCTTTGCGTGCCATGCTACTTGGGTATGTTGAAATGTTTCATTTTTAATAGAACATTTCTTTTGATCCCATTTTAGTAGATCATATTTTAACCTACATTTGCCATTTTAGAATTTGACAGGTTTTGTGGAAGAATATGACCTATACTCCACCCCCTATTGTAGATTTATTTTTTTCCTGAACTCAAACAGTCTGGTTAAGAGGCCCAGGGAATGTACTTGAGGAAGATCAAGGAGAATAATATCTACGGTTTATAATCACCATCTCATCAGGTCTTTAACAGTGCCATCATATATGGATTAGGCTGGTTATGAGGCTTTCATGGGTTCAGAGTTCTTTGATTGAGTGGATTGTCTGTTCACTTCACTTGCACAAGAAGAAACCTTGTATTGCTGATGGTGTCCCTTTAAATCACCTAGTAAAGAATTCTTAGACACTTGACGTAGTCTCAGGTCGTGGTATTCTAGTGTGTTGATTTAGTCCCAAATATCAGTTTTCTTAATTTTATATTGTCTCTCAATTGGAAAGAATTACAGGATGTGTCATTACATATGGTATGTATTAGCCTTGTTTTGAGGCTTTCATAGACTGAGTTATTGAATTGAGAGATCAGAATTATAGCCATAGTTATTAAATCGTGTCATCACAATTATAGCCCGGTTTATAATTGCCATCATAGATGGATAGCCTTGTTTTGAGGTTTTACTACATTGAGATCAATTTAATAGTGTACTGTGTATTCACTTCACTTGCACAAAAAGAAATATTTTATTGCTAATAATGTCCCTTTAGATCATCTGGTAAAAAATTCTTAGATAATAGTCGTGGGTCGTGGTATTCTAGTGTGTTAACTTAGTCCCAAATATCAGTCTCTCAGTTGGGATGAATTCCAGAATATGCCATTTTGCTACTACCTTTGTTTATGTTCCCTGCATTTTTATTGGTTGTGTAATACGATACCCAAAGGTTTGTCGACTACTTATTTTGATGTTTGGTCGACTGTTTAGTTATTCTTTCTTTTGAGATCTAGTGTTACAAGCCAATAACAAGTTCACACTAAAGATCAGTAGAACTGTAGGACTGTATACAGTACTTCAGAAGTTGAGAGTGGAAGACTTGGATTTCATAGTCGATTGGTGTAACTTAATAAATTTACCTTATTGAGTGAGTGGAGGTGAATAATTAAATAGAAAAACAGAGCTTATTGGCCTTCGTTGTTGGATACGTAGTGTTGGTCTTCATCATCTCATCCTAATATTGGCCTTTGGATACGTACGTAAAGCGAACAAATTTTTAAATTTTAGTGTTTTGTAAAGAAATGTAGTTTATTCATGTGCACAATCATAGAATTCATTTGCCGGTATATTGTTGTTAGTGATGGCGTCTTGGAGACCTTAGAGTCCAGGGGATTGGTATTGTGATGAAGAATAAGAGCAGAATATTATAAGTCAGGATTTGGAAAGTAGTTCAAATAAATCTAGGCTTTTATTATTAGGATTCTTATTATTATTAGGATTATTTCTTTAGGATACTTTTAAGCATAGGGATATTCCTAGTTATTCTAGAATTGTCTGAGCCTCCCTATATATAGAAGCCTTTGTAGTCTTTTATTTTCAGATTGAAGATTAATGAAATTGAAAGCTTTAGCTTCTCTCCAGGTTTGTGTGATGCAGCCTAACCTTAGGTGTGATGCCTCAGTCCTCTGGGTGTGATGCCTAGAAACCCTACAGGTGTGATGCTAGTAGCTTTATCCTAGAATCTTACTGGTGTGATGCTAGTAGTTCTATGACTTCTATCCCTTTTCTTCTTAAGTTTCTTATTCTAAATCCCTTTTCTTTCTAACAATCGAGACTGCTGCAAATAAACCCTAGTTCTACAGTTCTTTTGCTACTTGTCCTGCATCATATTGTGAATGGGAAGCTGGATTTATATGTTGCTGCCATCAGAAAGAACCCCCAAAGGGTAATTTCTTTATTATTTGATGTTTCTTTATTTAATTAGGTAGTTTGACTTGTTTATTTCAACATATGCATCCTATGCGTGCAGTACAATCTTATGTAATGTTTGTGAAACTTGCATTATGGTGCAAACCAATTTTAAACAACAGTGATGCTTGTATGTTTCAGATAACTTTTTCTTGGTAAACTTATACTGACAAACGTTTGATCTGTTAATCTTGGGACCCCCCCCTTATTTAGTGTAGTGTGCTGAAATTGCAATTGGTATCTGGCATTCTTAGCATGCTAAGATTTCAAAAATTAGAAAATTGGATTCTAAAATTAGAATATTGGATTCATTTCCGTATTATTGAAGTTCTCAACAGTAAATGGAACACAGGAACAAGATTTAGGTGCACTTTGGGACACTCACATGACTAAAATATTTTCATCCATTCTGCCGCATTTGCAGTGTCTAGTCTCAGACCCGACTTCATTAACCAGCCAGTTTTCTATGCAACTCAAAATCATTAGAGGTTTTTATTATTATTATTTTTATTTTATTTTATTTTTATTTTTATTTTTATTTTTCTGAGAATGAAAACCATTAGAGATGTTTTGGTCTTTGATTTAATGGAAATTATCATCTCTGACCTCTTACTCTTGAAGAAAAATTGATTTCCCTCCCAATTAACTATAATGCCTTTGACAATTTGTAAAAAATAAAGGGGTGATAACAGGATGTGGCTACAGGATAAACTTGTGAAAATCACCCTCTACATACTCTGCCTCTCTTTGGGGCTGTTTCGTGATTTAATGATTGCCCACCAAGCTGGGATTATGGATTTTACTTTTGAATATGATTCTAGTGCCCTGGTGCCTGGTGGAGTTGATCTCGAAACTTATAAGCGAGTCTCACCCTCTATATACATTAACCAATGGCTGCAGGTCCCTATTGTCTGCTGACTGGAATTGTCCCTTTGTTCATGTTTACCTATCCCAGGGTTGCTGCTGCTTCTGCTGGTGCCTCCCAAGTGTAGAGATTTATTTTCATTTTTAATTTGTCGTGTTTGGGTCTTTTACCCTCTTTGTACCAAGAAACAAAAAGTGAGGTAAAGCCCATTGACCAAGTCTTGTTTAATTTTTGATTGAAACCTTCCAATTATTGTTAACTGAAACGTCCTGAATCTTTTACTGGCTTAATAGAATTGTGATACATATCGATTCCACTTTGGTTCTGGTGTGAGATCTATTCAGGGGTCAAGGTTGGCAATTAATATGAAAAAGAATTGGCAATGTGCCATTCAACCTGGAGTGGTTCTACCACTTCATTTTTTTTATTATTATTTTTATTTTCGACCGAATGGGAATTAAACAGCTGAGACTTTGAAACATTTCCCTGGGAGCTTGTGGCTAAAAACTTGCTTCAAATATTTATAGTAAAACAAATTACTTGACATCTTCGCAGCATCACTAATGAGGTGTAATAGCTTGCTTCAAATATTTATAGTAAAACAAATTACTTGACATCTTCGCAGCATCACTAATGAGGTGTAATAGCATTTACTATTCTTTACCTCATGTTTATCATCCCTGCTCTATACCCCTGCTATATATGTTCTCCTATGTTTCATACAAAATTCAAATCACCAGACACATGATAACTTGAATAGCTTGTGCCTGTTATCTGTCATGTCTAGTGCAAAACCAAAGAGAGATGTTTATGGTGCACCAAAATTACTGCAGTAGTAGTTTTACTGTAGTAGATTGAAAAGAAAACAAAATCACGGGGTTCTTAATGACAGAACTTTACTTAAATTCTTCAATAAGGTTCAATTTAAGTTGAGAAATGTTTCTTTTTTATTCCAAAGATTTGGTTAGAGTTTATATTTTGAATTTTGCAGAGCAGAGCTATTCATCAGGGAGGTTTTGGGGGGTGATGCAGAAACCTGTTTAATAAAATCCATCCTAACACGTGTATTCAAAGAAGAGGCGCTCCATTGGATTTTCAGAATCAGAAATCTGCAAACAATGGTATATATTCTCACTTTGGTTATTGCCACTTTCCTAGTGAATAAATACACATAACTGCACGAAGTGCTAAATTAACATCTGAATAAGTTCTTAGGAGTTCTACATAATTAAAGATATGCTGGGACTCTGTACCAAAATAAATAAATAAAGATATGCTGGACTCACCAAATAGTGAAAGCGGGTTTATCTGTGGCTCTATGTGGACTTTCCCACAACAAATCATTGGCGGCGTCTAGGGCCTTAGGCAGTGATCATATGCTCTATAGGCATCCCGGTTCCAGTCAGTGCATCCCTTATCACACGTAATTCAGCGACAACTTTCCCAATCTCCATTCGCGCTTTGGGAAAATGCATAGAACAAGCAACTCCTATCCTAGCAATGGAAATAAGGCACTCTTCAACTGTTTGTGTTCCATCATTTTGGACATCATTCCTTTTGCTTGCGGGATTTGTACTAGTGCTGCTTTCCTTTTCTTGAAGAAGCACCGGATCACATATTTCTTTCACACGTTCAGGCAAAGCCATCAGAACAAAGTTGTGCAAGTTCTTGTCATCTCTAAACATGTTGTCTGTTGGCCTCTTACCAGTAAGCATCTCCAGTAACAGGATTCCATAGCTATATACGTCCCCATATGTTGACACCGCACTTCCCATGCCATACTCTACAATTTATTTGCAAGAAAGCATTCATATAGTCATAAACTAAAGTAAAGAAAAACTTACATTTTCTTGTAAATCAGGAAGAACTTGAAGCATTGGTCAATTCAGTATTACCTGGGGCAATGTAGCCAATGGTACCCCTTATCGAATTGGAAGGGTTCTGTACTGAAGGAACTGGACAAGAAGTATCTGGGAGGTAGGTTGCTAACCCAAAATCACAAACGCAGGCAGTCATGTCATGCTCTAGGAGAACATTACTCGGCTTCAAATCACAGTGAACTATTGGGACGTGAAAGCGATTGTGCAAGTAATCCAGAGCACTAGCTACATCAATGGCAATCTTTACCCTTTGAAGAAGATTCAAATGCAGCTGCACAATGGGGCTTCCAGCCACTCTTTGGGATGAATAGTGTAACCATTCATCTAGATTTCCATCCAACATAAACTCAAAAACCAAAGCTTTGAATTCGTTCCCTTGAAAATCAATACTTGAGCAAGCGGTCACTAGTCTCACCAGATTCCGGTGCCTTATGTTTTTCAAAACTTCACATTCAGATATGAAACTTCTAGAAGCTCTTGAACTTTGAAGATTGAGTACTTTCACAGCTACAATTCTTTCTTCAGGTTGATCGAGAACTCCCCAGTACACAGAACCAGAGCTACCAGAACCAATTAAATTCCGAGAAGAAAAGCCATCAGTTGCTTTCAGGAGATCTCTGTATGACAATTTTAAGAATGAAACATCCAATGATGGTTCTGAAGATGACTCAACTCCTGATTCTCTTGATCTATAAAGGAGCACAAAGTACAATAACCAAATAACACCAACGGCCCCAGAAGAAATTATGATAACAGCCAGCTTATAATGTATTAATGATTTAGCTGGCTTAGGCGGCTTCCTAGGTTGATCGGGGGTGATACTGGTACATATAGGCAATCTTAACTGAGGTATACCTCCACAAAGTCCTCTGTTTCCCATGAGAGAAACCGCACTTGTATTCCTGAAAATTCCTTCAATGGGTACTTCACCTTCAAAATCATTAAATGAGAGGTCTAAATTCTGCAAGAAGGGGAACCTCTGCAAATAATTGGGAATTTTTCCAGAGAAGCTGTTACAAGAGAGGTTGAGATCTCCAAGCCCTCTCAACGAACTTAAAAATTGAGGAATTCCCCCCTGCAACAAGTTTCCATTGAGGTTCAAACTTTCTAAGCTTAAGCATGCCCCTAAACCTAGTGGAATTTCCCCAAATAATCTATTTTGAGCAAGATTCAAGGAACCAAGATTATGCAAAGAACCTACTTCATTGGGAATATAACCACTAAGGTGGTTACTGGATAAATCCAAAACTAGTGACAGGGATGATAAACGGAAGACTTCTTGCGGAATTGGTCCGATGAGATGATTTTGAGAAAGAACCAATTCTAACAAATTCCTGCACCGACCAAGACTTTGTGGTATGCCACCTTGCAAGTTGTTTGACTGGAGAACTAAGCTACTTAACAAAGTTAGGTTTCCCAGACAAGATGGGATAGTACCTGATAGCTGATTATAACTTAAAAACAGATCGTACAATCCACTTATCTCACATACTGAATTTGGTATGTTGCCTGTCAATAGGTTTTCCTCGAAGCGTAGTACTCCCACCTTGAGGAGATTTCCAATCCCAATAGGAATGCTTCCGCTTAGCTGATTCCTTCCGAAGCTCATTACCTCGAGGTTTCTTGAGAGATTGCTGATAGATTCAGGTAGCACTCCTTGAAAGTAATTCCCACTAATATCCATAAGTTCTAAACTGGTACAATTAACCAGAGAAGAGAGAAATTCCAAGTCATCATCCTCATTTCCAAGATTATTATCATCAATTTCCAACCGAACCAGATTGGACAGTCTTGCCAGACTAGGGACTTTTCCGGTAAAACTATTATCAGAGATCCCAAATAGTGAAAGGTTGGATGCGTTTGAGATCGTAGATGGAATTGGTCCGCTGAAGCTGTTCATTTGGAACTGAAAGATTTGAAGGTTTGGAAATATTGTGCAGCCCAACCCTGAAGGAAGAGTTCCATGAAATTGGTTTCCAATCACAGAAATGTTTTGAATTGAAGAAAGGTTGTATATGGAGGGAGGGATGGTACCAGAAAATCTATTTGTACCCAATGCAAGAACTCTTATGCTTTTCAATTTCCCAAGGCTATTCATGAGGCCACCTTGCAGATTATTTCCTTCCACAGAAAGAATCTCAAGAGAAGAAAGATTTCCAAGGGAAGGGGGAATTTCCCCTGATAAATTGTTCCTGCGCACATTAAGTTCTTCAAGCTTCAACAATGAGCCAATTTCTATTGGAATTTTGCCAGTAAGATTGTTAGTAGCCAAAACAAGAGATTGGAGATTAGAACAATGTGATATATTGATGGGGATATAACCTCTGAACAAGTTGTACCCGAGGTGTAGTCCCTGCAGCCGGGACAATCGACCAACTTCTTGAGGGATGGTGCCGTGGAAGCTATTGTTTTGGAGATTTAATGTCCTGAGAAAACTCAAGTTTCCGATGTGTGGAGATAGAATACCCTCCAGCTGGCTGGATTGGAGGTCCAGAACCGTGACTCTCGTGTGTCTTCGGCCGCAAGTAATCCCTCGCCACTCATCACATAAGTTGGAGGAATCACTCCAGGAGCTAAGGATGCCCAGAGGATTATTGACTACAGATTTAAAGGCAAGCAAGGACCGTCTTTCCACCTCATTTCCTCTCAGATTTGAAGAGGCCAAAGTGATGATCATCAGGGGAAACAGTTGCATGAATACTGACCAAATCCTCACACCCATGGATGAGATCTCCATTAATTTAAGCCGCAAAGTATAGCTCAAATTTTTTAATTGGGAGGCAGAGAGTATGAAATGAACAAGTCTGGCAAGGTTTCTCAAGTTGCTGTGAAGACTGAACAGGAAAAAACAATGGTGAATAGCTTGATTCTATAGGCTACATATTTGACAATCTTATCATAAACAAAGTCATCCGTGGAAAAGGGCGCACTAATTCCATTGAAATTTCAAACATATACAGTTGACTCAAGTCTTCAGCAGGACTAATGTGTTATAGAAACATGGCCACATACGTGGTCGGAAATTGACCGAAGACTGAAATCAAGGGTAAAAAACACGTGTAGAACAGGAAAAGGTGATGAAGTATGGGCGGAGTTGCTGAAAACAGAGGAAGTTTGCCGGAAACCCCGAAGAGCTTTAAATCCTTGACTCTCTTTCATAATTTTTTTTGCATTTGAACAATCTTATATCATGTATAGCTTCACCTAGAAGAAGCGAACCGCACCGGTCTGAGATCTAGACGGGGCAAGAAATGCTAGAAAATACCCAAAACCCGCCGGAAAAACCAGGAAGTTTGGGAGCTTTGAACCTCCTTATTAGGTTATTGGTTGGACAAACCAACTTCAAAATGACATAGGCGACACCGGGACGAAGCTAACTGCACTGGTGCAACGCTGGGAGAGGGCTAGACAACCGAGAAAGAGCCGGGTGGACTTTCGGGTATTCGGTTCCGCGTTTGAGCCGGTTTTTCTCTCCTTCGAGCTGATCCGTTGCATGTATACTCTGAAATCAACGGTGCAGATTTGATGTCATTCAAAAATCAAAATGGACGGTCCACAATGCGCAGCTACACCTAAACTCATTCCACGCGCTTCACCTTCAATCCGAACCTCCATTGAATTGTCAAACGCATACAGTGGACTCCAGTCTCCAACAGAACTAATGAGGAATGTCAATCAGCTAACTGCACCTGTCCTTGATCATTTTTTTTTATTAAATTGGAAAGGGTGTTAGTATAAAATTTTTGAGATTTTGTTTTTCTATGGTATCTGTATGCTTCCAAAGGGTCATTTATATAGTGATGGGGCTGGGACAATCACCTGGAGAGGGCAGGGCAAGTTGTGTAACACACCATTATAAATATGCAAAAGTAAAATGAGATTGTCACCGTTCAATAAACAGTATTGCAGTGTTTTCCCGGACTTGCCCCTAAAACAGACTAGAATATACCAAAGGATAACAAAACAGCTGCTTTATATATGGAATTCAACGACATAACATTTAACAATCAGAGTGGCACAGCGGAAGAGTGGTGGGCCCATAACCCACTGGTTTCACGATCCAAACCGGATTCAAATTTGCTCACTACTAATATTTTGGTGGTAATACTACAACTCAATACAAAACTGTCAAGTGTTTTAAAATACAATTATGGTTAATCATAATGTTTTATTAAAAAATAATATCAATTAATTCTATCTGACGTGGCAAGTTTTAATAGGGTGGTGATATCACCACAAAATAAAAGTGGTAAGCAAATTTGAATCCATTGAAACCTGGCTCTGATAAGAGAGTGGCTTTCCGAAACCTTTTTTTAAATTTTTTTCAATTCTTCTGATTTTGGAGAGGCCTGCTCTCCCAGTGCATCTCAGGGAGGTCAATTCAATAACACACAAACTCAAATGACTAATTCAATAGAGTATCTTCAGAATTATGTTACTTGGATCAAGAGCAGTGACAATTGTAGCAGCATTGAAGTAACATGTTACACCTTCCTGCTTGAACTTTTGATAGTAACTAGCAGATTGACCCCTGCGGTGCTGCGGGTTTTTTTATTTTATTTTTTCAAGTTTCAGATATAATAGATGAATACTCGCAATTTAAAAAACATCGGCGCTACTTAGAATATGATTTTTTTTTTGTGAATAATAAATTAGCAACAAATGGGTTACAAGAAAAAATAAATTTTTTTCATGATTTATAGCAATTTACAAATATAAAACTGAATAGTTTTCCTTTAAAAAAATAAAAGGGTATGGCAGAATTGTAAATAAACAAAATAAAAATAATAAAAAAAGATATAGCAGAATTGTGTAAAAAAAAAGAAAAAAATTTATGGCAGAATTGTAATTTCATTCAAAAGTGGGGGCAAAAATATCTTTTTGATAAACAGTGATGAACAGTATAGGAGCTTTAGTACATAGTAAATAGGGGCATAAAAAAAGTGTCCTCGCTATATGCACCGTTACACCCAAAGCTGTTGGTTTGAAATTAATCAATTCCCCATTTTTTTTATGATGGGTTTCGTTGGATTTTGGTTGTTCTTACGAGTTTTGATGTTCCCCGACAGAAAGGATGCGAATGTAAAAAGAAAGAGTGAGAAGAGAACAGGGAAAGAAGAGAGAGAAAAAGAAGAAGGAAACAGGAAGCTTTCCGGGTATTCTTTGATTGGTCGGTTGGTATTTGTGGCAATCAGATGTGGCCTTTGTCTCAATTTTTCTGATTGAAATTCTTTCTGCGATTTCTTATCTGTAGTTAATTCAGGGTCCTGTATTTGTCTTCAAGTGACCAATGCAAGATTCGTGTTCAGCTTTAGCCTTCATCGGTATAGGGAGTTTTGCGGAGCTACTGCCTCTGGTATGCTTTTTGCTTCTTCTTGATGACCCCGTGTTTGCATGTTCATAATTATGTTGTAGTTTAGTTTGACAACTGCAAACGAATAAAGCATTTGCTTGATAACTAGATGATAAGTGAATCTGGAATTATAAATGCAAGCACATATCTATAAACCCAAATTGGGTGCTGATATAGGTCATAGAAACTAAACCCAACTCAGGTGGTGCTTTGGGAATGCTTTGACAGAGTTTTATAGAATTAATAGAAAATTACACACAAGTGTCATTTTGAAACTTTAATTGGTCGTAAGGCCACCTAATTTATCTTGTACACATAAGGCCACTTGAATGTTCAAATTATCTCTTTTCTGACGATTTTACCCTTCCACCTAAACTAACCGCTCGACCCCTCTCTCTCTCTCTCTCTCGCGAAATCATCTCTCTCCTTCAGAGCCGTCTTCTTTTCCTCGTTCTAAATTTCTAGGGTTTTCTTCAATTTGAGCCGTCCGGTGAGGGATCTGAGGTCCAATTGCGGCGTCGGAAAATCAAATAACGGAGCACTGAGGTCCGATTGCTGAGTCGGAGCAGGTGCAGCTCTCTGAGTCGAAGTAGGCCGGAATCAGAGCTGATTTCGAATCGCCGCAACAACAATTGAATTCGACGGCTCACGGAGGTCTGATTGGCAAGGCCGAGGAAGCAGGTCCAGTTGTTGGAGTCGAAGCAGGTCGAAGCCGGAGCTGAGTTTCGATCGCCGTCGAAGCATGCCAGAGCTTTTCTTCTTTAACTGCTTCGCAATCCAGTTAAAATCTGGAATTCTACTGGTCAAAGTTGCTGAGCGTTGGAGGCCTCGACCTCTCCTATTATCCATTAGTGGCGGCGGCGACAACACTGTTCATTTCTTGACCTTATGGCGGATCTGAGCCTCCTTGCTCTTCTCCAGCAAGAAACTTGCCAGAAGATCCTTTTTTTGTTTTTTTTTTTTTCGGGAATAATTGACAACACGAACATGTCCTTGATTCTTTTATTTTTGTTTAAGATTTGTTTTGTTTTGTATGAGGATTGGTGATCTCTTCTTCTTTGGTTGATGATGAATGTTCTTCCAGGTACGAATTCATATATTTTGTGGTGATTGAGTTTTTTATTTTATGTGTTCATTTGGTTTATGGTGGATTCAGATTCATTTGGATGTTCATATGTTTGTGTAGATTTAGATTCATTTGGATATTCATTTGAATATTTTTCCCCGTATGAGTTTGAGTGATCTTAAAGAAGAAAGGAAAATTTTCTTTTGTTTTAATTGAAGCATTCAATATCGATAGATTTCATGTTAGTAGCTCTTTATAACTGTTATAGTTTTTTCAACAAGGTGATAGTAGCTTTCAATGTCTCCGCTAGTATCTTTTTTAACTAATGTTAGTAGCTTTTGTTATAATGGCTTTTTAGCACATTGACAGTAGCTTTTTATTTTCATAGCTTTGTTAGACTTTTGATCATAGCTTTCTTAGCCTATGAGAGTAGCTTTTTTTTCTACTTGGTTTTTGGTTTTTTGTGAGAGGAGGTCTTGGTGTTGGTTAGTGTAGTTTTTGTTTTGCTTGATAGTAGCTTTTGATGATGGTGAGAGTTGCTTTTATTACTGGTGATGGTGACAATAGCCATTTGTTGCTTGTGAGAGTATCTTTTTGTGTCGGTGATAGTAGCTTTTGTTAATAGTGTTAGTGGCTTTTGATTTTTTGGAGCGTATCTTTTATTAGTGACAATAGCTTTTGTTACTGGTGATAGTAGTTTTTGTGACCTTGCCGGAAATCTCACCAGCGTAGCTTTTGTTGCTAGTAACAGTAGCTTTTATTGCTAGTGATAGTAGCTTTTGTGACATAGCCGGAAATCTCACCAGCGTAGCTTTTGTTGATAGTAACAGTAGCTTTTATTGCTAGTGATAGTAGCTTTTGTGACATCGCCGGAGATTGCCGGAAATCTCACCAGAGTAGTTTTTGTTGCTAGCGACAGTAGCTTTTAGTGTTAGTGACAGTAGCTTTTGTAGTCGCCGGAGACCCACCGGAAGTTGGCCAGAGGTCGGCCGGAGACCCGCCGGAAGTTGGCTGGAGGTCGGCCAGAGACCCGCCGGAGTTGGCCGGAGGTCGGCCGGAGTTGACCGGAGACCTCACCGGAGAAAAGAGATAGAATAGTAGTTGACTTTTTACTCTAGTGGCATTTATGTAAATATGTTAGTTTTTATATCCAAAATATAACACCATTTTTAATCTAGTGGCCTTATGAGGGAAAAAATTAGTTTGTGGCCTTATGACTAAAAAAACATTCAAAGGTGCACTTATATGTAATTAACTCTAGAATTAATTCTGCCTCTAACAGAGCAGTTACCTCATCAAGTTTTAAACTTGGTTCATTGTAGTGAAAATTAGATTCATATCTGGTCAAATTTTCCTGCTTAAGCAATGGCTCTGTTAATATACTTCATTTTGTGTCCGATTGTTAATGATGGTGCACCGGATTTGATAAAAGGATGTTGTAGTGTCATGAAGTTTCCAGCTTATTGGCTGCCATACAATTTGTGAAATTTCACATTTCATTTATATTCAGTTCATTTTTCTTCTGAGAAATTAAAATGGAAGATAAAACTAAATTAAAATAGAATTTGATGATCTACAGTGAACTGGTACGTGGAAACATAAGGCTGATATAAATATGGTGGCCTCTAAGTGTGTATGAAGGATCAAACATAAGGCTGGTTGTCCTAGTATTTGCAAAACTCTAGTAATCTTGTCTACTTCTTTCTTTTGAGGTTTGGTTGGCTGTTTTGTTTTGTTATTTTCTTCTGTTGTCTTTCTTTTTAGTACATGGTGTCAGTGTTTTCAAATGCGAAAGCGAAGGCGAAGGCGACCACCTAGAGCCTCGCGAGGCGAGTGCCTCAAGGCGTTGAGGCGATCGCTTTTCCCGTAATTATTATAATAATACACTACATTTATAAATAATATGAATATACTTAAATAAGGTTCCAAACAACACCCATATAGGAAAATCCAAAGAAACAAGCTACATTTTAAGCATTTCAAGAGTCAAGAAATCCCTAAATTACAAGAGTCAAGAAATAATTTCAATGGTTATGAGCAGAGCAACTAAAACCGATTTAAGCAAAACCCCAAACCACATTCAATGCCAAGCTGATCAGCCACAAACAATCAAGAAATCCGTAATTTCAAGAATCCATAATTTCAAGAATCCATATACCCTCATATTTCGATACTTCAAACCAGAAATTAAAGCCATATCACAAAAAAACTCACACCAAAGTCATGAAGAATCTGAGTTCTTTACCTCAATGAAGCAGTCCTGGAAAAAGAGACGCAGCAACTGAGCCGAGACATTCCTCTGCTGGCCGTAAATCCAAGCCATCTTCAACCTCACAATGGTCTCTGCCTGAGGGCACAAGGAAGCATATAATGAGTACCAAGATATAGAACTCTTGAAGTTCAAACATATAGAACTCTCGTGGATCAATTAACACCATGAATTGGACATTGATTTCATCATTCAAGCTTAAACACATTAAAAAGTCAATGACAACTCTTCCTATATTTCAAAATTGGTTGCAAACAAAGAACTCAAATACGAGACTAGAATTACAATTAAAGAACAAAAATTTCTCATACCCATATGAGATGCAGATGATACCAAACACCATTGATACCCACTTCAGCACATAGTACCCAAAAATCCCAAAAAATTTCATTTACAGAGCTTACCTTCACTTTTTTGGGTTCCAATAGAAATCGTACTCCAGATTCCCCGACGCCTCATCCGTCATCGTTTCGGTGTGGAACTCTTCTCGCCTTCCTTCGCTAGAAGCCACAGAGACCAGAGTGACCTGCGACTTGTCGGAGGTCGCCGACGATGAAGAAGAAGAGAGAAAAAGTTTGCTTCTCAATCTGATAGAAGTAGACAAGTCAATGTGATAGATGTCGACTTCGTATGGGGGAAATTAAAAAAAAAAAAAGAAAAAAAAAAGTCAAAACGACGTCGTTTTGACGGAAAGAAAAAGAAAAAAAATGACCCTCGCGTCTTCTTCTTCCTCGCACTGCCGCCTGAGGCGCCGCTTCTGCAAAAAAGCCACGCTCCATCGCCTGGGCGACCGCTTTTCCAGCAGCACGTCTCAGTTTGATCCAGCGAGGCTTTTTCTGGTCGCCTCACACCGGAGCGGGCCCCGGGCTCGCCTCGGCGACGCCTTTGAAAACAATGCATGGTGTTACAAGCAAATCCAAGTCAACTGTAAAAAGTGGTAGAAATTTAGGACGACTTTGATACTCGTGCTTGATTGTTTTGCTTAATCAACTGTCATTTGTAAGTAGGTTCCGGGTGAAAATAATATACGAAACACCCACTCATCCTAATAATTTCCTTCATTGTTGGAAATATAAAGGAGTAATATTATTTTGTTAATTTTAGTGTTTCGTACTGAAGTGCAGCATGAAGATATTTTGGATGTGAAGGACGCTCCCAAAACTTTGTTGTTCACCTACGTGGAGAGGTATCTTGTATGCTGGTAATCATTCATTGCCCAGCATGCTGGTATTATTTATGCGACTATCGAATATGATTCTAGTGCCATGGTAGAGTCGCTCTACAAAACTGTAGATTAATCTCACTCTCTCAAACCTGTGATTGGGTTGTCAAAGTTCATGTTTATTGGGAGCAGGATAGTGTTGCGGATGGTACGTCTTGCCAATATGGGTCATTCTCTGGGATTATGCCTCCATTTTCTTCAGCAGTAAAGTTCATGTTTACTGCTGATTATTGGTGTCTCTAACTGTAGAGCTGTAGTTTTTGTTGTGTTTGGGCCTTTGACCACCTTGTTAGCAAAGTATCATATAATTTTTGACATTCATAGGGGCTGATCCTGATTCAATAGTATGTACTGCAAGAAGACATTCCATGCACTAGGGGAACTCCCTCCTATCATGTCTTTCATTACTAGCTGTAACTTTCTTATATCTTTGTAGTCTATAGGCCTCAATAGAATTGTGGTGCATATTACTATCGTTTGGTGCAGTGATTATTTTCAACTTAATTCCTGGAGAATTGATATGAAAGACATATTGAATTTGGAATGAAATTCTCTTTGGTACATTTAAGAAAGTCAAAGAGAAGTATAAAAAGAAAAGGGGAAAACTCAATGGACAGAGTGGGCAAATTAACATGACAGTATAGTCAAGCTGGTGTCCCAGGTTCTGGTTCTGCGTGCCAAAGGAAAATTCTAAATAAGCAGTTCCACAGTGCTTCTCTTTCAAGATTTTATTGGTGCTTGTGTCTGAAAATGGTGCTTCAAACATTTTCAAGAGTAAACGATCCCAAAATTATGCAAGGCATACATAGTGAAATACCAAAATCTTAAGAACTTTAGCTAGCTTGAAAGTAGGCATTATAGACAGGCAAACAAGGAGACTGGGACAGTAAGAAGTGAAGCGGTATATGATGATCATAAATGCTTGTTATTCATTCTATTGTATATTGTGTAAAAGGGATTGAGATTTCAGACACAATTAGTCTGAAATTGATGCAGAACAAATGGCAGTTCAATTTGAAGAGCAATTGGATCGTGCTAAAGGTGGAAAACGAAAAGTGACTAGTAGACGTGAAATGGGCTTCCGGACTCCGATTGGGATGCACCTTACCTTTCCGGAAAGGGAATCGCGCCAGAAATCAAACTCGTCGCTTGCCACAACTTGTGGCCTTTTTCGGGCTTCCGGGGTCGTTTAGGCCTCAAAACTGCATTTTTCTATTTTTCGGCGTTTTGGTTTTTCTAGTTATTTTCGGGTTGTTTTCGTTTTTACCCATGGGCTTTAGGGTTTCATTGTTAGTCGCCCTAGAGTTTATTTTCTTATAAATAAGCAGCCTTAAGGCTGCAGAATGTATCTTTCATCTTTTATCAATAAAATTGAGATTATTCTCTTTTATCTCTGGTGGACTCCAGAATCCTTTGCTTAGGTTTATTGCTGGTAAACCTAGTTATCAATCCGTCTACGTCAGGTGATATTAATTATGATTCCGAGGATCTCATAACCAAGGCTGGTATTCCTTACTTTTCTGGCCACAGTTGAAAAAGGATGCAGGAACTATAGTGAGGAAGTGCTACACCTGCCAGGTTTCTAAGGGTCAGTCCCAAAACACAGGACTTTATCTTCCTTTACCTGTTCCTGATGATATTTGGCAGGATCTTGGTATGGATTTTGTGCTGGGATTACCCCGTACCCAAAGAGGTGTGGATTCTGTGTTTGTGGTAGTTGACAGGTTCTCTAAGATGGCGCACTTTATAGCTTGTAAGAAGACTGCTGATGCGTCCAATATAGCCAAACTGTTTTTCAGGGAGGTGGTTCGTTTGCATGGAGTGCCCAAGTCCATCACCTCTGATAGAGACACGAAATTCCTTAGTCACTTTTGGCTTACGTTGTGGAGAATGTTTGGAACAACCTTGAACCGTAGCAGCACAGCTCATCCTCAAACTGATGGACAGACAGAGGTTACTAATAGAACTTTGGGTAACATGGTTCGGAGTGTTTGTGG